>VZQC01006754.1:527134-576961 GCA_009823505.1 Rhizomys pruinosus
TATGTCTGCAATTATTCGTCTAAGCTCTGTTCCTTGGGTCTCCTCCAAGGGGATCCCATTGTGGCTATCTCCTCCAGGTTTGGTAGGGCCTGGTGTGGGAGTATCCTGTGCCTTTCCCATGTTGTCCCTTCGTCGTGTCCTTGGCATATGGATTTCCCTTTTGTGGTTCAAGTCACAAACGACTTTTCACTATATTAGTGGATGGTTTTGCTTGTCTCCTTCCGATGCTTTTTTATTTTTTTAATTTTTTTTTTATTTTTTATGGTGTATTGACTTGGCTAGGTTTCAGGTTTTCAGTTTTGTGTATATATTGGATGTTGGAAGCCTAAGTTAGTCTTCTCTTTCTGTTCTGAAGGTTCTCCAAAAGGATGACCACTTGGATTCTTAGCAATTCACTGCTGCCCTGGCGCGTTATGGCGTCTCCCCTTTTTTGGTCTTTTTAAGACTGGGTCTCCCTGTAGCCCCAGCTGTCCTGGAACTTACTCTGTAGACCAGGCTGGCCTTGAACTCACAGAGATCCGCCTGCCTCTGCCTCCCAAGTGCTAGGTTCAAAGGTGTACGCCACCACGCCCGGCAACATATTCTTTCTTATTATTAGTTGTTCATAGGCTTTGTGGGCATTATTTCTATCTTTCTACTTTCAAAGTATGCACCTCCTCCTACTTAAAAATTATGTTGCTAACAATCTTTTTATGGGTCTGTGGGCTTCTAGTCTTTTAAATGCACCCTGAAAATCGCTCCCAAGTGTATTACATATTTAGTTAACTTACATACAGAGGCATTCTCTATTGCTACATATTAGTTACACAGAAAATTAAACTTCATGAGGATTGTGCCTGGGGCAACAGGAATTTCTAATTAGGATCTCACAAAACTACACTCAAGGTGCTGCGTTCATCATAATTTGTAGGCTTAGTTGGGAAAACATTAGCTTCTGAGTTTTGTGAGGAAATCTGTAGAATTCATTTCTTATTGTGTGGTGGAGGGCTATGCCTCCTTCCTGGTGGTTGATTAGGGAGTGCTAACACCAGTCTGCGGAGGTATCTATCACCTCTTTTCATCTGAGCTTCCCACCATGGTCCTTCATTTTGCAAATCAAGCTGAATAGAATTCTCCAAAGGGAGTGCACTAAAAAGAGAAGCATTGTCTGACAATCAATTGTAAGCTTTCACATCTAAATTTGGGGCAATGTAGCCATTTGACACAGGACCCATGCCAACTGGGACAAGTCTCAAAGCACAAGGAAGAGAAATGGGTAGAGGACTGAGAACTACAAGAGGCTGAGTACTGTTGGGTGAGGAAGAGTGTGACTTACCTAGGATTCCTAGATATGTTGACTAGACTCCAGGGGATCTATTGCACAGAAGGATGTCTGGGTTTGGGAGCTTGACTGGATGGCATTTAGCTTGGATATTGTAATGCATAGTCTCTGATGGGAGGTTGGGGCATGGGGGTAGGGATTGGGTTTGATTGTGAACCATTGTATTAATTGTACAAATGCTCCATTAAAAAAAAAAGAAAATGAAAAAAAGATGGACTCTGGGGCATATTAATCATAAGAGTGTGTGTTTGTTATTTTTCTCTTGCCATGATAAAATACGCTGACAAAATTCAAACTGGGGAAGGCTGGTTTATATGGCTTATAGGTATAGAAAGAACATGGTCCATCATGGCTAGGAAGCCAAGGCAACAGAGGCATGAGGCCGGCCAGCAGTCAGGAAGTAGACTGACCACACTACTTCCACACTCAGAAATCAGAGAGAAGGAACAGAAAGTGGGTCAGGCTACAAAAACCTCAGTGATGTACTTCCTTCAGCAAGACTACACCTTATAAAGGGTCCCAAACAGCTCCAACAGCTAGAGGGTGGGGGCATTCCATCCTTTCTATATTCACTAGATGTGACTTTTAAGCAGCAAGAGGTTCATACTTGTCCTGAACTCCAGAACAAGGCAGGATGGAGGCTGACCAAGTGTCTGTCATCCACTATTTCCAGCTTGTTTTCTGTTCCATGCATTCTTCCTTCCAGTCCTCTTTCCTATTATTTACAGCTCACTGGAAACATTTAGTTGTTTTCATTTTAATTTATTCTATTGTTCTGCGCTCTCTTTTGTTTCTTTGAATTTTTTAATTTACCAGTTTTAGGTATTAAAACATTATCTGTAATATCATCATAGTCTACCTTGAGTTAATAGACGATTTTCAAAATGATGAGTCCTTCATGTAATCATCTCCCATCACTCCTGTGACCAGTACCATACCTTTCTGTACAAACCAACCTACATAATAATTGCCAATACGCTGTAGAAATCAGTAGTCTCTTAAAGAAAGTGCTAAAGTGCACTTTAGATTTGGATGTGTGTCTATTATTATATTTGGCCCTTTGTTCTTCTTTCAAACTAGGGCTTCAAGAAACATTTTCCCTTCAGAGTAAAGAATTTGGTTTACCTTTGTTGTGGAGCTCATTTTACGGAGATTACTTCACTTGTTTCGGACATATCATTTCCTTTAATTTCAGTTTTAGGGGCTAATTTCATGGGCTGCAGAGTTCTGTGGGCATACTTATTTTACAGCATATTAAAGCTTTGATTCTATTGTTCCCTCTGTTCTATTATTTCTGAGGACAATTCTTCTTTCTGTTCCACAGAGGGGCATTTCCTTACTTTATCAGGCTAGTTTAAATGTGTTCTCTTTATCTTCAGTTTTCAGCATCTGGAGTACAATGTGCCTAGTGGTAGCTGTCTTCATATTTATCTCCTTTGGCTCTGTGTCTTGATGAATTTTGCCAATTTTGTAAAATCCCCAGAAACTATGTCTTCAAATATTGTCTTCTATTCTTCTCTTTTCATTTTGAAACTCCCATTTCTCATGTATCAAACCACTTGATATTTTTTAATTTATTTTTTATGTGTATGAATATACTGTTTGCATGTAGGTTTGTGCACCCATGTCCTGCAATGCTGCAGAATCAGAAGATGGTGTCAAATTCCCCATAACTGGAGTTAAAGACGGTTCACAGCTGCTATGTAGGTGCTGGGGATCGAACCCGGGTCCTCTGCAAGAGCAGTTGGCTCTCTTAACCACTAGGCCATCTCTCCAGCCCCACCGCTTGATATTTTTACACCAGCCTCAATCCATGTTCTGTTTTGTCAGTCCTTTGCATTTTTTCAGGTTATATCTCCTTTGGATAATTTTGGGTTCTTTGTGTCCAGTGGTTGCACCTGTTGCAGGCACTTTACTGTTAAGCTCACTAATTGAATCGCCTGCTTTATGAGTTATGCACTTTCGGTCTGGTTCACTTTTAGCTGTATCTCTCTGTTGAAATTCTCTTGTTCACTCCAGTTATCCAACTTGCACATGGGTTATTTCAAAGTCCATTTCCAATTATTTAAATGGCTATGTCTTTTGAATATCTCCATATATTACCTTTATTGTTTGACCTGCATGGCATTTTTGGTAGACAAGATATTGCATATTTTTTAACAAGCAGAAGCAAGTATGTTATATCTAGTTACTTATATTGAAAAAGCAATATTAGCTGACCCTAACTGTTTTGATTGACTATTAATTGTGTGGGGAATACACTATAATAAAATGGCATGCCCATGATACCTTTCTGTCTAGGGGTATTACTTTATACTTTTGAAGGCTTTTGGTTTCCTGCATAGGAAAATAACACATATGGCAACTGGTACTCCTCACAAATTAGCCGACTGTTAATGGAGCGAGACTCTGGGATGAGACTGGGAGGTAAAGTGTAGTTCACTCCACATGCTGGCTTTTTGATTTTGGAATGTCGACTGAGTTTTAATTTTGCTCAGATGGAAAATGAGGAATTACAGCACTTATATTCATTCTAACTTGTGGTAATCACAGAGTTTAAGACATAAGAAGCATGTGATAATACCCACGACATAGTACATGGCCAGTAAACACTTGATTTTATTCCTATGAAGCCATTTTATTCCCAATGCATAGTCAGCAATAAAGGGAATGCTTTTAGGTTACTGGCAAGGAAGATAAGTATGATTTCACAATTAAAATACAGTGAAGGTCTATTTTGTTTCTTTGGCCCAGCTGAGTTACGTATTTTTCCCAGGACTGGATAAGATATACTTGTTGTCTTTTCTTCTCTAACAAGATGTGAAAGGAACAGGTGGTTTAAATACAATTGTATTTCTATTTGACCTGGAAAATATTTATATCTTTTGTGTTTTTATTTTTAACTAGAATCTCTACATATTTCTTTAATGTTTCATTGGATGCCTTTGTTCTTGACAGAACTATGCTGTAAGATCTCAGGCATACAATACGAAGTGGTTTGGAAAACATCAAGCATGCTATATGGATAAGATAATTAAAATATTGATGCTTAAGTTCTTTAGAGAATGAATATTATTCTTTGAGTATTATTTTTAGTGGTTTTTTTCATCTTGTCTTTTGACAATAATCTTGCTATTCTATGGTTTCTACTCATAAGTTGGTTCACTGCTTCACAGAACAAGCATGTTTACAGCATATTAAAAATGTATATGTTGGAGACTGGATAGATGGCTCAGCAGTAAAGATCACTGGCTGCTCCTGCATAAAACTCGGGTTCAGTTTCCAGTCCCCACATGGCAACTAAAAACCATCTATAACTCCAGTTCCAGGAAATCCAAAGCCCTCTTCTGACCTCCATGGTCATTGCACAATATGGATGAACTGACATACATGCAGCCATTACACTAACACACATAAAATAAAATTAACAAATAAAATATTTCAAAAATAAATGTAAGTTATTTTTATTGGTATAATTTAATATTACCAATCATTCAAATTTTGGCAAACATGATGGACAAATCTTTTTTTTTTTGGTCTTTTCAAGGCAGGGTCTCCCTGTAGCCCCAGCTGTCCTGGAACTCACTCTGTAGACCAGGCTGGCCTCGAACTCACAAAGATCCTCCTGCCTCTGCCTCCCAAGTGCTAGGATTAAAGGCATGCACCACCACGCCCAGCTTGGACAAATCTTTTAAAGTAAAAAAATACATTGCTTTTAATTGACAAGTGATAATTATATGCACTTATTTAGTATAATGGCCCATCATGATATATACATGCACAGTGTAAAATGAGCAAATAGATAAAATAAAAACACCCATTGTGCTGGATAGGTTTAGCTGCCAATTTGACACACTTGGGTAGAGGGGCTCTCAACTGAGGAATTTCCTCTGTCGGATTAGCCTGTGGCCATGTCTGTGGGGCTTTTCCTCCATCAGATTAGCCTTTGGCTGTGTCTGTGGGGGGGCATTTTTCTTTTTTTTATTCTTGAATGAGATGGTAGGGTGTAGCCTACTATGGGCTATGCCACTTCTGGGCAGCTAGTCCTGTGTTTAAGAAAGCAGGCTGAGCATGGGCCAGAGGAGCAAGCCAGTAAGAAGAGTTCCTCCACAGTTCATGCTTTGGGTTGTTGCTCTGAAGTTCCTGCCTTGGCTTTCCTCAGTGAGAAACTGTGACCTGATAGATAAAAGAAACCTTTTCCTCCCCAAGTTGGCTTTAGTCATTGTTTTTTTTTTTTTTTTTCACAGAAACTGAAGGCAAACTAAGACTCCCATCATTGTCTGTGCCTAATCTTGTGTGTGTTGTGTGTGAGTATGTTCATGTGGTGTGATTTCGTGTGTTAAATATTGGGTGTGGTAAGCAATATATATAATATATATATATATATAATATAGTATATATATAATATATATATATTTTTTATTTTGTGTATTGTCTGCATTTAGGTTGGTGACCTTGTTGTGCAATGCCACAGAGGTCAGAGAAGGGCACTCAGATTCCCCTGGAACTGGAGTTAAAGACGGTTCTTGCTGCCATTGTGGGTGCTGGATATTGAAACCTGGGTCCTCTGCAAGAGCAGTCAGTGCTCTTAACTGCTGCAGCCATCTCTCCAGGCCCGATCTCCTTCTATTTTTAAATATGACATTATATTCACTATTGTCTGAACAAACAAAAAACTCTACCTATTAATAGAGGATTCCATCATATAGTAATATATATATATAATATATATATTAATTCAAGCAATATAAAAATCGGGTAATATATACCACCTACTCTAAATTTCACTTATTTATAGTGACATTCATCTTATGGCACATATTCAACTATATGAAAAGCAAAGAAGTAAAATAAACACTGGAATAAAAACAGCACAATTCACACCTTTATTTAATTCTCATCAAGTTGATATGATAAACATACTCATTTCACAGCAAAAAGTTTATAGAATAAAAATAAATTTATTGGGCTTAATTCCAATAGACCTGTTGGAGCTAACATTTTTTTTTCATTTTTCATTTTTTTGTATTGATGCTTTGTGTATTTCATACATCATTTCCAAATCAGTTCAGGCCATACTTCCCTCCCTTCCCCCCACCCCACCCCACCCCATCCCAGATCATGCATTCTGCCATAACTGTCCTGCATCTTCATCTCAGTTTTTTTTTTTCATTTTTTAGTGATAATTTATGAGTACAAGCATCCTTCATGTAAAACCAATTTGCAAGCAGTTGTGCCCAAACCCACAGAGCTCATGGGTCCCAACATCCAGCAGGGGGGCTTGGATGTTCAATTAAGTTGATCAAATAAGTGTCCAGACTATATTGCTGTAGTTTCACCATTCACCCCAATCGCAGGCCCTACATTCTACCATGACCCTCTTCCCCATATTGTTCCCTAGGCTTAGAAAAGGGGCACAGGTGGATGAGAAGCAAAACAGTCTACTTTCTCTGGAGCTGTTGTCTTGGACTCTGGTCAATTCTGGCTGTTTCCTTTCACGGGCTGACAGTTTGTCCAGGAATAACTTTAATCCTACTAATGAGCCACAGGCAAGATAGATATTAGGTATTTAAACAGACTAATTTTATTTAGGTTACTTTGGTATAGACACAGATATTTGGATGGTTTAATCTATGAAATACATTTTTTTTTTTCGTAATATATGACAGGGTCTTACTGTGGCTTATAACATCTCTTAACCACTAGAGGATGTAAGATTGTGTGGCATCGGCCATGGGTTATTCCTCCAAGGAGAGAGCTAATAGCCAATTAGATTTGGGATATACAGACATATGCTGCCACTGCTGCACAGTATTTCCAGGCAGTGAGGGTGTAGCTGGTGCTGACGGAGGGAGTTCTGCTTGACTCAGGAGACCTGTATTTTGCTTTTTGGTTTAGTGGCCTTTGGTAACACTCTCTGGTATCCCAGAGACCATCTGTACACTTGCATGTGTAGCTAACATTTTAAATGTATTTTATATCCAAGATAACGATCATTTCATTCACAGTGCTTGTTATGTTTATTCTGATCTCACTAATATGAACTATGGTTGCTAAAATGTCTCCTGGAGAACACATCTGAGGCATTTTCTCCTATTATCTATAAGCTCTTCCTTAGCAGTTAGAATTCTAGACTATAAGATTAAATTCTGGGCAGGAGAGCTACCTCAGTGGATAAGAACATTGGCTGTTCTAGTAGAGGACACAGGTTTGGTTCCCAGCACCCACATGGTTGATAGCAATGGTCTGTAACTCCAGTTTCAGAGCACCTGGCCTCCTCTTCTGACTTCCTTGGGCATTGCAGTACACAGGTACACTTACATACATGCAGAAAACACACTCATATACATAAATTAAAACTAATAAAATACATATTTTAAAAAGAGTAAACTCTGGGAGAATATAGTGAAAATCAGTTAGACATGGGACTATTGTTTTTAACATTTTTTTATTGATGGTTGTTGCATTTCATACATCATTTTCCAATTCAGTTCAGGCATTTTCCCTTTCCCTTCCCCCCCCACCCCACCCCATCCCAGATCATGCAGCTGCATAACTGTCCTGCCTCTTTTTCTCACAGTTTTTTTTTCATTTTTTTATTTTTTAGGTTATTAGTGATTAATCCATGAGTACAAGCATCCTATTTCAATTTGCAGCTGTTGTGCCCAAACCCCACAGCCCCACCATCCAGCGGGGGGTGAGGGGTTGTTTATGTTCAGTCAAGTTGATCAAAATGAAGTGTGTCCAGACTACATTGCTGTAGTTTCACCATTCACCCCCAATCGCAGCCCTACATTCTACCATGCCCCCTCTTTCGAGTTTTTCCCTAGGTTTTAGGAAAAGGTGCGCAGGAGGGATGAGAAGCAAAACTGTCTACTATCTCTTGGAGCTGATTGTCTTGTACTCGTGGTCATCTGGCTGTTTCTTTATGGGCTGACATTGTCCAGGAAAAACCTTTCGATCCACTATAAATTGAGCACAAACAATAGAAATATAGGGCATAAATATTAACAGCACTAACTGTTATGAGTAGGTTACATTTGGTATAGAGACACATATGTTGGATGATAATATTATATACATGAATACATTTTTTTTCTGTTAAATATGACAGGGTTTACTTGTAGCTTAATAACATCTTCACTAAGCTGTTAGAGGATGAAAGCTTGTGGCATAGCCTTGGGTTATTCCTCCAAGAGAGATCAATAGCCAAATTGTGATTTGGATATACAGGCATTGGCTGCCTCTGCTGCACAGTATTTCCAGAGCAGTGAGGTGTAGCTGGTGCTTTGATGTTGAGGAGTGTTGCTTGATTCAGGAGACCGAATTTGCTTTATTGGTTTTTTAGTGGCCTTCTGGTAAATCTCTGGTATTCCAAAGAGGCCATCTGTACACTTTGTGTGGTCTCAATAACCATTCTTTCCCATGTTACGTCAGGTTTTGGGCAGACAGGGCCTTACGCCTCTCTTCTTATGCAGCGTATCCCAGTATAGAGGCACAGGAGCCTTACCTTTTAAGGGGGCTGGATCCCACTGGCCAACATCTCCCTGCTCAGAACTCAACCCATTCTGATTGTCAGAGCTCCTGTAATTAATATATTTGCTTAAGGTGATACCTTAAGGACTCTTAGTATCTTATATTTGGTTCTGAACAGAGAGTAATCCTGTTTCACAGATTCTTATGTCTATTAGTCAATAAGATACCTAAGAACATACACCTACCCAAAGAACCTAGGATCTCACAACACAACATTTTTAAACCCGTGTGAAAAAAGGAAATTAGAGGAAGAACTATACAGAGATGGACAAACCTCCCTGCTCATGAATTGGGAAAATAATATAGTAAAAATGTCCACCATCTTACCAATAACGAGTATGTACAGATTTAATGGAATACCAATCAAAATCCCCAAGAGTCTCTATCACAGGTTGGAAAAAAAATCCTCAATTTCATCTTTGGTAAAACAAAAAAGACCCCAATATAGCCAAGCAACCGAGTGTCTAAAGAGCAATACAGGGGGAATCGTCAAATACCAGACATCAAAAACAATACGTACAAGGCCTTAGTATAATAAAACACAGCTTGTACTGGCCAACAACAGAACCCAGTTGACCAATGGAATCACATAACAACTGAAGAACTCACCTAAAGCTTAGCTCATAAATTTCAGCCCCACTATTTTGACACGGGGGTCCAGAAAGAAGACCACAATGGAGGAAAGACACCATCTTCTAACCAAATGGTTTTGCCAAAAACTGGATCACCACTCATGCTAGAAGAACAAATTTAAACCCTACCAAATCCACATTGTAATAGAAAGTCAATCTAATAACAAAATAAAACCTCAACGTGAAACCCCCAAACTTGGAGGTGATAGAAGGAAGAAACTTCAGGGCAGCAGGATAACAAGACTTGGACGTTAGGAAAAAGACTCTACCAAATCAGCAGCATCGCACAAGAAATAAGATCAACAATTGACTAAAATGGGAACCTCATTTAAACTCAAAAGTTCTGTACATCAAGAAAAAAATAAAGGAAGGAAATGAAGAAAACCCCACAGAGTGGGAGGAAACCTTCACGTGAAGATTTACATCTGACAAAAGCATTAATTTCCAGAGTTAATACAAGTCTACTCAAAAAAAGACAAAGAAAGAAAGAACAACATGAATCACTCAAAAGGCATGGAGCAAAGATATGCAATAGAGAATTACACAGAGGACGGACAGATTAGAGATGGCTGGAAACATCTTCAGAAGTGTCAACATCACTGACTAATATAAGGAAAATGAAATTTAAAACCACTTGAGATTCACTTACTCCAATTAAGACATGGCCTAGCGATCAGGAAATGAATTTTGATACCAAGTGCTGGAAAGGGATGTGGGGAAATGGAAACTCATCCAGCTGGTGGGAATGTAAACTTGTTACAGCCACTCATCAGGACAAGCAGTTGTGCGAGAAACCCTTAGAGACTCAAAATTAGCTTCACATTTGACCCAGTCATACCTTTCCTGGGTATGTACCCACAAAGAACATCTACTGCAAAGATACATGCACCGTTATGCTTATTATGGTAGCTTCTGTTCACAAATTAGCAAAAAGCTGAAACCCAGCCCGAGGCTGCCCCATCAACTGAATGAGTGGATAGAGAAAATTGGGTACATCTACACAATGGAAATCTATGCGCACAAGAAGGTGGAAACGCACGGTGGACAACATCATGACTTTGCAGGTAAATGGATGGCAGTAGAAGACATTATGTTAGTGAAGACAGGTTAAACAAGTCCCAGGAAAACAAACGGACAAATTGGTCCCTCATATGGTAAGATGCTTCAAGTATTATAACCCAGATATAAAATATTTCTCGTGAGAGGGATGCATAATAAAAAAAACAACAACAAGAGACTGCATCAGGAAAACGGGACTGAAAGTGAATTGGGAAGGGGGAGGTGTGGGAGAGGGCCACGAGCAGTGTCTATCCCAATTTAATGATAAAAAATTGACGGTACGAGTTAAACCAGTATTCCAGTTTGCCTAGACACTGTCACAGGTACTGGTGTTTTAGGACTAGTAAAGTGACTAATACAATATGTGTATATTAAACAACATGGTTTTAAAGGACTCTTTTTGATAAAAAACGTAATGCATCTGAGTTAATGCGAGATATAAATCGCTTTGTTGTTATCACACAATTTTTTACTTAAAATCTGTATAAGAGTAAGTTTGGGTTTGGCACATATAAATGTTCTCTATTATTCTCTGATTGTACAGTATCACCTTGTAGCATTTTCTCTTTAAGATGATTTTAATGTAAAAATTAAGTTTTGCTTCCCAAGTTAATCATTATATAGTCACCCAAAAAACAACATGGGTGAATGTGATGAAATCTGTCCTTGATTCCACCCAAAGTTATGTATAATACAAGTGTCTTCTAGAGACTCATGGGTTTTAAAAAAAAAAAGGGGGGACTACAGATAGACATGAAAAACCTTTTCATCAAAAAACCTTGCAATTTTCAATTTCTTAAAACTAACTACGGGGAAAAGATTTGGAGGTGTTCCAACAGGACAAAAAGTCACCAACTTAACGGCTGAAAAAGACAAAGATACAGCTTTACTTTGAGTAGGATGTACCAGGAAATGCCAAACTGAAAGTTGACCTGTCTGACATTGAAAGGAAGAAAAGCCTTAGATTGCTATAAACATCAAACCCCTCTGTGGATCCTTACTTGGTGTTACAAATATTTATAATGAGTCCTATGAAACTTACCTTATAGGTGCCGCAAGTCGGCAAAGTTTTGCATATGAGAAGACTTTCTTGCCTCCCCCCATTAGAAAAAGGAGAAATATTTGATGATGATTAGGTTGCTCTCCAACTGTAAATTGGAGACAACTATTATATAGGTAATCTCTTATAAACCGGTCTTTAAAAACTTGCCTTCTTTAAAAGGGACTATTCACTGTTTTTTGTTTAAATTTAATTTTATTGATGCATTTGTGCATTTCGTACATCATTCCACATTCAGATCAGGCATTTCCCTTTCCTCCCCCCACCCCCCCACCCATCCCAGATCATGTATTCTGCCATAACTGTCCTGTATCTTTTCAGGGTTTTCTTCCCATTTTTTAGCTATAAGTGATAATCCATGAGTATAAGCATCCTTCGTGCAAAACCAATCTATAGACTGTTGTGCCCAAACCCCCACAGTCCCACCATTCAGTGGAGGTTGACAGGTTGTTTGTTCAATCAAGTTGATCAAATGAGTGTCCAGACTACATCGCTGTAGTTTCACCGTTCACCCCAATCGCAGCCTTTACATTCTACCACGCCCCCTCTTCCGCAGATTGTTCCCTAGGCTTAGAAAAGGGGCACAGGTGGATGAGAAGTAAAACTGTCCTCTCTCTCTGGAGCTGTTGACTTGGATTCTGGTCAATTCTGGCTGTTTCCTTTCATGGGCTGACAGTTTGTTCAGGAGTAACCTTTCGATCCTACTAATGAAGCACAAGCAATTAGATATATAGGTATTTAAGCAGCACTAATAGTTATGGTAGGTTACTTTGGCATAGACACATATGTTTGGATGATATGTTAATTCATGAATTATATTTTTACCCCCTGATAAATATAACAGGGTCTTACTGTGGCTTATGACATCTCCTAACCTGTAGAGGATGTAGGCTTGTGGCATCAGCCATGGGTTATTCCTCCAAGGAGAGAGCCAACAGCCAATTAGATTTGGGATATACAGGCACATGGCTGCCTCTGCTGCACAGTATTTCCAGGCAGGTGAAGTGTAGCTGGTGCTGATGGTGGAGTCTTGCTTGACTCAGGGAGACCCGTATTTGCTTTATTGGTTTAGTGGCCTTTGGGAACACTCTCTGGCATTCCAGAGGCCATCTGTACCCTTGCATGTGCGGTCTCAATACATCCCTCCCATGTTAACGTCAGGTCTTCGGCAGCAGGGTCTTATCGCCTCTCCTCCTGCAGGTATCCCAACTTAGGGGCAAGGAGCCCTTACCTTTTGTGGGGCCTTGGATCCCCTGGCCAACATCCCCCTGGTAGAACAATCCATTGCTGATGTCAGAGCTCCTGCATTAATATACTTTGCCTAAGTGCATAGCCCAAGGACTTTAGTATTATATTTGGTTCTGAACAGAGTATAATCCTATTGTTTTTTAAAGAATGTGTCAGAATATTTCCTAGAAAAGGAAAACAGAATTAATCTTTCAGTAGTTTTTATAAGGTAGATTTAGCAATATGCTGTGTATGCAAATGTGTACATTTGAAAAAAAAATTGCAGTTAACTCCAACATCAGAAAACCCTGGGCTTCCAGAACTGTCCTAAGAAGCCATCTTTCCCATACTTTGCTGCATTTATATTCTTTAAAATCTCATATATTTTAGTAAAAATGACTAGAGGATGGAGATTGTTAATGACAAAAATGATATGCCACCAATTAATCCTAAATATTGAGTAACTCAATAAAATACTTTATTGTTCTCTCTTCACTTTTATGAAAAGCAAAATATGTTTTCAATACAAAAGAAAATAAGCATTTTACTATCATTTTGTTCTTCTAATAGAAGATACAATTACACTCAAGTGAAAAGACATGAATTATTTCATATCTAAAGTTTGTAAGCAGAAATGTATCTCCCATAACTGCAGCAGCTTTCATGAATTTGTAATGGGGCGATCTGCTATTTTCCTTTCTTTTTATTTGTTTGTGTGCACCTGCGGGGGTTGTTTGCTTGCTGCGCTTTGGAGACTAGAGTTTCACATTGACATTGGGTGCCCTGCTCCATTGCTCCCCATGTCATTTTCTGAAACAGAGACTCGCAATGAAGCTGGAATTCCTGTATTCCACTAGACTGTGATTTGTGTATTTCTGCCTCCCCAGCAATGGGGTTATAGACAGGTGCCTGCACACCCAGCTTTTCCTATACAGGCGCTGGGGATCCTAACTCAGGTGCTGGTGCTTGCTTAGTAAGTACTCTAACCACTCAGCAATCTCCCTAGCCCAATAGTTTTGAAATCTTTATAATGATTTTTAATCAAACTCAAAAGTAACTTACCATATAAAAT
This sequence comes from Rhizomys pruinosus, assembly GCA_009823505.1. NCBI lineage: Eukaryota > Metazoa > Chordata > Mammalia > Rodentia > Spalacidae > Rhizomys > Rhizomys pruinosus. The sequence goes on from VZQC01006754.1 coordinate 541,042, forward strand.
AAAGTAAAATACTATATTGTAAACATTTTATTAAATAGATCAAATTTATTTCTTTTATTTATCATAATGGCAATCCAATAAAGGATACAGTTTCAGAGAATATAAACTCTGAATTAGAGTTCGCTGTAATAATTTTAGCAGTACAACGTAATTTTAAGTGTTGTTTTTGCCTGCACAGAAATTTCTATACATCTGGTTGGAAATAGGTGTCCAGTCATTAGCTGCTATTGTGGTAAGAATGTGAATCTGTACCTAAGAATTTATAAACAGGATTGATACATGTTCTCCAGTGTGTTCAGTACATAGCACATAGTAATGCTTATTACAGGTCTTAAAATATATGACTTTGTTAAAGTATAATGTACATGCAAAGTGCTCCAATTTCCATTTTGTCATATGCAGTGAATTTTTATAAATTGTGCTTTATAATCGGTTTCCTATTTTTGTTATCTCCTCTGCCTCAAATTCTGTGAAACACTGGCTATTTCTGTCACTCTAACATGGCATTTTTTTAGAATATAATGTAAATGAAATCATACCATATATATATTGGCCTGGGTCTTTCAGCATAATGCTGTTGTGTTGTATTATCAGTTTCTTGTTACTTTTATTACTATATGGGATTCTATATTTATATATTTAACATATGTGTGTATCATATGTATTCAGCTATTTCTAATTCTGTGCTATTATAAATAAAACTGCACATTTCTGTACAAACTCTTTTGAACAGATGTTTTTCCATCTTCCTTAGGCAAATATCTAACAGTAGCTATATTACAGTATGACATGGCAGGCTTCTTTAACTGTGAGATGCTGCATACTGTTTTCTAAAGTGAATTATTGTTTTGTATTTGCCCCGAGTGAGAGCCCATGTAACTGTCTGTTCTAGGTAACTTCTATTTATATACAATCTTAGCAGCTGCTTGGCAATTTTCTATACTAATCCCCTGGAATTTGATATTTGATATTCACTGAATTCATGAATAACTTTTTAGGAACGGGTATCATTCAACTTCCTTCCAATCAGTAGGTTCTTTCTATTTGTATACCTGCTTTGCTTTCCATCATAGTGCTTGAAGTTTTAGTATATAGGTTGTGAACATTTTGTCAAGTTATTGCACACATATTATAAAATCTGATAACACAAAATAATTGAAAATCAGTTTCTGTATTTTTTTCAATTATACAGAAATGCAAAGAAAAATAATTTGATTTCTTTATCCAAGTTTTTCCTTGTGTTCTTTTTTTTCCTGCTATTTTGCATTTCTGGAACTCCCAATAAAGTATGGTGGTTAAGTCCTGAAAAAAAATACATGTTCTCCTTGTTCCTGTTATTTGATAGAAATAATTTCATCTCTTCCCTGGAGTATGATTTTAGCTAATACATTTCGTAAATTATTTTTGAGATAGAATCTCACATTATAGCTCAGGCTGACTTTGAACTCCTCCTGCCTCAGCCTCCCAAGTGCTGAAATTATAGGTATGAATTAACATGTTAAGCATTTTTTGATGCTTTTAGAAGGTTTTCTTTGGTCTTTTTGAGACAGGGTCTTCCTGTAGCCTCAGCTGGCCTGGATATGTAAACCAGAGTGGCCTTGAACTCACAGAGATCCACCTGCCTCTGCCTTCCGAGTGCTGGGATTAAAGGCATGAGCCACCCGTGGCTAAATGTTTTAGTTAATTTTATTTTATGTGTATGTATATATTTCCCGCACACATGTAAATGCACCCATGTTGAGCAATGCCTGCAGAATACAAAAGAGGGTGTTGGATCCTCTGGTACCGGAGTTATGGACAAGGTTATTAGCTGCCATTTTTCCTATAGATAATTCCAATGCTGGGCCCTAATCATTCTTTAGCTCATAGGCTTAGTTTAAAATCAGGTCAGATGTTTCTGATTTCCCCAGTAATCAGGAACTCTATTGAGCTTCATTAGAATTTTGAAAATCTGAGTAATATGGTTGCTAAACAAGCACAAGGTACTGAATTCAGACTCCAGAACCACATAAAAGCCAGGTAAGGTGGTCTGTGCCTGTAACTTGTTCCCTCAACCCCAACACTCTGGCAGTGGATCTAGCTGGCTGTTCTATCAGAAACAATGAAATCATATACAGTAAGAGTGACTCTATCTCAAAAATAATGTCCAAAGCAAAAGGCACATAATGTGAGCTTCTGTTCTCCAGCCTCACAGATATGAATGTGCGCGCGCGCGCGTGCACACACACACACACTCACACACACATTTTAATTATTATTTTTATGTGTATGAGTGTACTGCCTCGATGTTTGTAAATGGAACCCCGTGATGCAATGCCAGAAGAGATCGGAAGGCTTAGGATTCCCTGGAACTGGAGTCCTGGACAGTTGTCAGCCACCTTGTGGGTGCTGGAAATCGAACACAATCCTCTGCAAGAGCAGTTATTGCTCTTAACCACTGAGCCCTCTACCCATACAACCCATTATAAAAGTGAAGTTTGGCCTGGCGTGGTGGCGCACGCCTTTAATCCTAGCACTCTGGAGGCAGAGGCATGCAGATCTTTGTGAGTTCAAGGCCAGCCTGGTCTACAGAGCGAGTTCCAGGACAGCTAGGGCTGTAGGGAGACCCTGTCTCGAAAAGAAAAAAAAAAAAAAAAAAAAAATGAAGTTTGGATAAGTGTACTGAATAGAGTAATCCTACTCTTTAACTCACCATTCTGAAACTCTTCAAAGAAGAAAGTGAAATGAATACCTTCAAAATTACACTTCATTACTGGGTGCAGTGGGATCTTTTGTCATTTTGTTCTCATCCTACATTGTACAGCCACTGAAATGTTAACTTGAGCAGTCATAACCTTGTGCCTTGAGATGCCAGCTGAGAAACCCAAAGTGTCTCACTTGAGCACAGGCTCTCAGATCTGTTTGGAAAGCACTGTCAAGAAGAATGCCAAGTTCTACAGGGAGCAGAGCACACAAAGCAAGGACACTGCAAAGCAGAAGGGAAGAGGGTACAAATATCTCCCATTTGAGGAAAAAGACAGTTTCCAATAAATATATCTACAATTAGTATCCAACTTGGTAAAGGACAAGGTGGTAAAACAATTTTATAAACTGTAACATTTAACTATTTATTTGTATGAGTTTCTGATATAATTTCATCTATAAGCTCAGCTTATTTGTTAAAAACAGCAATTAAAATATACTATATCATAAACATCTAATGCAAACATATTCTCTCTAATGAGGAATCTATCTTTATTTCATTGCGCTAGTATAAAATTCTTCTGGAAAGTATAAAATATAGATATCTTTTATTCTCATGCATTACAAAATTTATTAAAATGAAATAAAATGCCTCCAAAAGTTTGACAATTTGCATATACAACTTCAAATTTTCTATCAGAAATTATAATAACAACCTCAGGGAAAATTTTGTATAGTGTTTACATGGATTATTTTAGCCACTATGACTTTAATGGGGAAAGATAATTGAAATTGCAAAGTCAATAGTTTTAAAGCATAGCAATAAGGAGAATACAAAGACCATGGTGCTGTAAATGCATCTCTAATCCTTTCTTTCATGGGACTATTTCTTCCTAATAGCATAGCAGCATGTACCCTTTACTAGGATTCAAAAGGCTTGAAAAACAAATATTTGGTAAAAAGTAAGAACATGCCAAAACACATTATAGATTATACGCAGTAAAAAGAACAGGCGTAAAACTAATGTTATAGAAACACAACCTTAGATATTAAAAGTGAGCCAACCACAGCTCCTTCTTTCTTCTATTTTCAATTAAGTTCAACCTGTCAACAAAAAAGAAACCTAACTTGAAAGGCTGGGGAGATGGCTCAGTCGGTAAAGTACAGGATCCGAGTTTGCCCTTCAGAACCCATGTAAATAAGTTAGTGATAGGCACAATGGAGGAAGGGACACACAGGTCCCTGGGGTTTAACCTAGACTAATTAGCAAGCTCCAGGCCAGTGTGAGACACTGTCTCTAGAAATAAGGTAGACAGCTCCTGAGAAACCATACTTGAATTTATCCTTTTGCCTGCTTGAGATAATTTCTGTACTTGCATCTGGACACATATGAACATGTACGTATGCATAACTACATACCCACAGATACACATGCAAAAGTAAATACATAAATTAGTGAAAAAATTAAAAAATAACTCAATTTAAAGGAACCTGTTTTTCTATTCTCTCTTTTTCCACATGTATAGGGAATATGAATCTTATTTGTCTGTTCCCCCACCCCTTTTTTATAAAATGAGGACAACAGATTACTTTTGAGGACTATTAGAGAATGTATCTATATAGCACTTAACATGGACCTGATTCATTCTTTTTTATGTGTATGAATGTACTGTCTGCATGTAGGTTTGTGCACCCGTGTCGGGCAATGCTGTGGAGGTCAGAAGAGGATGTCGGATTCCCCTGGAACTGGAGCTAAGACGGTTCTTAGCCACCATGTGGGTGCTGGGAATCAAACCCGTGTCCTCTACAAGAGCAGTCAGTGCTCTCAACCACTGAGCTATCTCTCCAGCCCCAGACCTGGTTCATTCTACTAGCTGAACATGATGGGCTATGTTTACCAATGATGTTAGCCTTTCTGCATACTAGTGAGCATGACCCAGAGGCTTAAAAATAGACACACCTGGGTTCATTTTTTAATTTTTTTTATTAATTTTATTTATTTATGTATGTGTAGGAATGTACTGCCTGCATGCAAGTTTGTGCACCCGTGCCATGCAATGCCACGGAGGTCAGAAGAGGGCGTCGGATTCCCCTGGAACTGGAGTTCTCCTAGAAGTGGAGTTTCAGACGGCTCTCAGCCGTCATGTGGGTGCTGGGGATCGAACCTGGGTCCTCTGTAAGAGCGGTCGGCGCTCTTAACCGCTAGGCCATCTCTCCAGCCCCTTGGGTTCATTTTTTTTATTTCCCTTGTAACCTTGTGAAAATTACTTTTAGTGTGCAGTTTTTCTAATTAATAAATGTTGAGTTAAATGAGATTGAACAGCAACCAGAAGCAAGCAGGCTAACAGAAGAGTTTCATTTTTTCTGTGTTCCTCTCAGAACTACTAATAGTAAATGGACTGAGCCATTATGGAATCACAAAGAAAAGCATTGCAATGGGTGGCATTCTTGGCAAAGATATAGATATAGAAACCTTGGCTGTATGTAAATATACGTATCTACACAGTTTGTAGGTTTATATATAACTGCATCCTCCTTTAGGAATAGTCTGCTAGTAGAAAAATATACATTTATGAAAGAAATCCACAAATAACAGTATTATCAAAAACAGTTTAAATTAGAATACATATTATAAATACAATTCCCTGTTAGAAATAATTCACTTTTACCATACAATTCAAGGTCAAAAACAGATACGTTACATAGTTCTTTTCCATGAAACTGATGGTCACCTTGTCTTTCTCACTTTTCTGCATTCAATAAATACATGGTTGATTCCTTTCGACATGTTCTAGGCAAGAACAGAAACAGTACATTTAGCTGTGGCTCCTGAGTAAGCTTTATTTATTTGTACATCGGTATGATCTGGCATTTAGCAAAGTCACTGGTGTTTTAAGCAATAACTTGTCCTTCTCTGCACTCATCTTCCACAACATCAATCTTCTTACATAAAGTACTTTTGCTTTGTAACTTATGGGAAATGCCTCCACTGAGGTATTTTTATCCTTTTATAGGTTAAAGATTGCAGAAAATTATAAAGGGAATCTAAATAGTGTTGAGAGCTGGAGAAAATGTTTTCTTTTGTTGCTTTGTTTAAGGTCACAGTGCTCAGTTCCAACTGTGCCCCTAGATTCTGTTGATCTCAGGTCTTTACAGAAATGTAATCATACTGTGTTTGGAAAATCATTTTAAATCCATTTGCTGTTTCTCTAACCTTAGAGATTTCACACAAGCCACCAAGATGACTCTTTGGGGGTGCAAAGAGGAGTGTGAGGTGGAAAATCTGAATTCATTTGATCAAATACATATTGATAATCCTGGTCTGTTGTGATGGTATGATCCATGTAGCTCTCCATCTTAGTACACAATTAGAAAATTCCACATTCCTTGTCAGCAGTAGGGGGCAAAGGGACCAAGAAAGAAGTAAGGATTTGTCACAATCACTAAAAGCAAACCAACTTCAAAAGCTGTGAGAGAAAGGAACTGTTGCAGCCCTGTTGACTGTGTGAGAAGACCAGCAGGAAGGACAAGCAAGGCCCATCTGGGTACCAGATGCTTGTGTCCTCTGCACGGGTCTCAACCACATCAGTGGTAGCATCCATATTTATCCACAAGCCCACGTTGCCTTCAGAATCTCCTTCTACAAGTGACCCATTCAGCATCCTCCATAAAAGCTTTCCAAATACAGACTTCCTCCATCTTCCATGTCACATATAAAAATCCACACAACTTCAACTCTTCATTGTTTATGATCTCCAATCATACAGCATGACACTTGCCTTATTTGGTGTATTAGTCACTGCTCTGTTGCTGTGATAGAACCACCATGACCAAGGGGACTTATAAAAGGAAGTTTATTTGAGCTTATGATCGAAGGTTCCAGGGAATGAGACTCCATGATGGCAGGGAGACATGGTGGCAGGAGGTGCCCAACCAGGAGCAGGAAGAAGAGGTTTACATGTTCAAGCAGGCACAGGAATCAGAGAGAGCAACTGGAGACTGGCAAGACTTTTTGAACTCTCTAAGCTCACCCCCAGTGACATGCTTCCTCCATCATGGCCACAACTTCTAAAACCTCCCAAAACAGCACCACCAACTGGGGACAACATTTTGGAGTCCTTGGAGTCTATGAGAACATTCTCAATTCAAACCACCATATTTGTATTACAAGAATACAGTATCTCATATATCATAGGCTAGCCTCAAACTTGCTATGTAACTAAATATAACTTCAAATTTCTGATCCATCTGCCTCTACTTTGTGAATGTTAGAAATAAAGTTGTGTACCACCATGGCCAGTTTATGAGGGGTTGGGGATTACACCCAGGGTTTTGTGTATGCTAAGAAAGCACTCTACCAGCTGAGCTACAGCACTACTCCTGAAATTTAACGTGCTCTATTTCTGTCCAAAAAACCAAAATATTCAAAATAACCCCTAAATATAACTACTTAATACATCTTTAGTAAATTTTATTGTGCACATAAGTGATTTAAGCCAAAACTAAAGTTTCTTTTGTATATTTTATTTTACTCATAAGCATTAGTCTCTAAAGATAACTTTAATGACAGAAAGGCAAATGAATAAATAATTAAGAGTAATTTAACTGTCACCCTGAGTGACAGCTGTGAAGAGGAAATAAATTATTCAAGTAATTATCAAAGGACATTTCATTATTCAGAAATTAACTCAAAATTTTCACTGTAAATTCTAATTCTCATGGATAAATTTGCTTTCATATATATTATATTATATATTATATTAATATTATATTATATAGAATTGCCCAAATAGTAATATCATTCATATAAAGTTGTTCTGTGAAATGAATGGTTGTTATTTTCTTAAAAATATATCACAATAGGGCTGGAGAGATGGCCTAGCGGTTAGGAGCACCGACTGCTCTTACAGAGGACCCGGGTTCGATCCCCAGCACCCATATGGCGGCTGAGAACCGTCTGAAGCTCCAATTCCAGGAGGACTCCAGCTCCAGGGGAATCCGAGACCCTCTTCTGACCTCCGCGGCGTTGCACGACACGGGTGCACAAACTTGCATGCAGACAGTACATTCATACACATACAGAAATAAATAAAATTAATAATAAAAAATAAATAAATAAAAAAAATATATATCACAATAGATGTTGATCCAAAGAAATACCAATAAAGCTTTTGTTGCTCTTGGGATTAGTTTTCTTTTCCTTCTTTTTCAAAAGTTTTTAAATTATCAGCTAAGTCTTCAATTAAATATGCTGTATGGAATAATTTCATTGCCCTCTTCAGGAAAAGTTAGAATAGAAGAAAATAAATGAGAATGGGAAAGTGAGAATAATTTTGAAATCTTTATTAAGACAGCTTGACTTGAGGCCATTACTATCCCTACTGCTGCAGAATTCTTTAACATCCTGAGAAACAAACTTGGTAAATTGACCTAAGGAAAAGTCATAAGAAAGCCCTGACAGACTGCTTTTCATAAAATCATATTAGAATTGAAAAGTTTCTTCAGAGACTAACACACACATTATCATTTTTAAATTTTTCTTTACTTCTGAGAATTGCATACACATATACAATGAAATATGATATTTATCCCATATCCTCACAACATGCTCCCTCCCAAATTTAGGGTGTTTGGGGGTAAGGTAACCCACTAGGTCCAATTACTACTGCCCATATACAGACAGAGAATGGACCCACACTTGTGCATTTATGGGGTTCTGACATGAAGATCAACTGGTCTCTTATGGATAACAAGTAGTTAGGATCACGGACTCTGGAATGGAGTGTCTGGGTTTAAATCTGAGCACAGATACTTCTCTCTACTGGCCTTTCACAATTTCTCAAGCATTCTCCTGTTTTCTTCTCTGCTACACACCAATAGCAGATTCCTTTCAGAATTGATGCGAGTCCAACGATTAAGGTAGATAATACACTTAGGGTTCTAATTAGAAGATAATGTCTGACAAGCTTGGTTTCTCTGGGACTCTCATTGTTATGATTGCCTGACAATAAAGTAACTTCTACTATGGCATGCTGTATCACTCTAAAAGGCAGCACAGCAAGTAAAAACTCATCACTTTACCATGGGAACCTGGTTCAGTCTCATGCTATCACTTACTTAGTATATGACCTTAGGCTTGCCATTTCACTTTCCCTAGGGTGACTAACTCTGAATGCTTCACTGAGCAGTGAGGCTAACTCACTTGACTGGCTTGAAATTGTTACTTCAGAGAAAGCAATAAACGCCTCTGTGACATGTTATGTGCACATAATGACAGTGATGACAGTAGAAGTGTGACAGCAATAAAAGTATAATATGAACAGTAATTAATGGAAATTGACAGAAAAAAATGAAAGCACAGAAAACATAGTAATAGAAAAATGAGTATTTCATAAGTTGTAAGGTTAGCAGTGAGTCCTAGGTTGAAAACACCTTAAAACTTTCCATATGTTTTATTTCATGATTGAGCAACTGCATAAATGGTTTCGTGAGATAGACCACTTTTACAAACTTCACTTTACTTGACTTTTTATGGACTTTGATATATTTGTTAAAATTGAAAAAAAATACCCCTCTATATTAGCCCTCACTTAACACTCACTTAATTCCTTACCCTGCCAAGGGAAAGATGCTGTTTTGCTTTTACAAATTGCATGGAGATGAACACCGTCACACAAGGATCTTGAGCACACATGTAAGACTTATTATGCGCAGATGCTTGGCACTGCAATTCTCAATTCCAGACCATCTGCACATACATTTTTTGTTAAATTTTGCCAAACTGGTCTCTGAAGTAGTCATGTATCTTGTCGAGTATGGAAGTCAAAACTGTTTTAAACAATATTTTTCTTTCTATTTATTCTTGTCAACAGCCATGCCACCCTGAACGCACCCAATCTCATCTGTCTTTATATTTATTCTTAAATAGAAAGTGATTGCTAAGTCAGAATGGCATATTATGTTAAACCTCCATTACTGTTCAATGAAATTTTGGCAAAATCTCCTTTTGACTTACCTTCTGACTGGCTGTCAAAGACTCAAGCTCCATTTTCAGTATCTATAACACTTGAAACTCTCACTCTACTGACACTTTATTAAGATGAATTACCAAGAGTGATTTTAAATTCCCTGAACCCATATCCTACTACTTTAGTCCAGTATTTCTTAAAGAGCTCTAATTCTAAGGGCTCTGCTTTCCTCAAAATCCTCACTAGCATCTGTAGTTAATAATCTGTTTTCTTTTTATTTTACTTTATTTTTGAATTTCAAGCATATATACAATGAAATATGATCATATCTACCTCCATTTTGTCCTTAACTTCTCCCACAATCTCATGTCTTTACTATTTTGATAACCTTTTAAGTCCAGTTAGTGCTTCCCATATATGCCTTGGGCATGGGGCCACCCCTTGAAAGTGTGAAACATACTAGTAGCCATATTATTAAAAAGAATTATCCTCCCTCTCCCAGCAACTATCTACTGCCAATAGCACCTCAGCATAGGATATAGCCTGGAGATCTCTACCTCATCTATGTCAGGATTTTGTCTGACTTGGTCATGTATAAGTCTTGTGCAGCTAACCATAGGTGCTGTAAGTTCATGATTGGGGTACCCATCTCATGTCCAGAAGACAGCATTTCAGAACACTTCTCCCTTTTTTCCAGCTCCTCTAGTCTCTCTACCTTTTGTTCTATAACAGTCCTTGAGTCTTGGTGGTGGTGGGATTAATATAGATGTCCAGTTTGGGGCTCAGCACACAACCTCTTGCTATCAATATGTTGAACATTTACACATCTCTCCATTGACTGTTGTCTACTTGAAAGAAGCTTCTCTCTCTGCCTGATCATAGTTGAGAGCAAAACAGACCTGTAAATTAATTTCATGATTCATTTTCTTAAAAATTATTGAATTTTTTTATGTATTTCATGCACCTTGACCATATTTAGATCACCCTTTGCCTATACCTGCCCATACTAAGCCCCCACACACTTGATTAACAGATATTTATTCTATCATATATGTTAATGTCTGTTGACTCAAGTTTGTGTTCCCAGATGTCCCTTGGTGGAGCCTGATCAACCTATCTAGTTACATTCTCTTAAGACTGTTCTAGTTTCCTTGCAATTGCTGTGATAAAACACTGACCAAAACCAACTCGGGGAGGAAAAATTCAGCTCACATTTCCTGGGTCACAGTTCATCACTCAGGGAGCCCAAGGCCAGAACTCAGGGCAGGAACCTGGAGGCAGGAGCTGAAGCACAGGCCATGGAGGAATGCTACTTACTGGCTTGCTCCCCTGGCCCATGCCTAGCCTGCTTTCTTATACTGTACATAAAAACCTGCCCGGGGTGATATCACCCTCAGTGGGCTGGGCCCTCTCACATAACTCAATAATCAAGACAATACTCCACAGACGTGGCCACAGGCCTGTCCAATGGAGCCAAGTCCCCCAACTGAGGCTCCCTCAACCCAGGTGTGTCAAGTTGATACTAAAGCTATCCAGCACAAAGACCAACTCTCTCTCACCCAGCAGCAATCAGTTATCAATATCTCCTCAGCTAATGGAGCTTCTTACCCATTTCCCCACTTCTATGTTGGATTTTGCTGGATTGAGTTTGCCTGGACCTAATTTTTGTTTTCCATTATAATCAGGTAGAATACAGAAGGTTTTACAACTTTATTATCTTTGTTAACAATTGCTTTGTTTCTTAAAATATGGTATGTTTTGGAGAAAGTTCCACAAGCATGTTTGTTAAGTGCACCTATGTTGTGCAATGGCCGAGAAGGTCAGAAGAGGGCGTTGGATCCCCTGGATCTGAACTTACAGATGATTGTTAGTCACCATGTCCACACTAGAATTGAACTTGGGTCCTCAGTGAGAGCAGCTAGGATTTTAATGGCTGAGCCATCTCATTAGCCCCTCAATTAGTTTCAGAACTAAAACTCATGCTCTGCAAAATAGGCATTAATTAACTCCACAGCTCAAAATCCAGTTACTTTTCTTAAAATAACTATTGTGCTAGGCATGTAGCCCTTGCTGTTTGTGACTCTGAGGCCACAGGGTCACCTGAACTCATGGGTTTATGGCTAGCCTGAGAAACGCAGTGCAGTTTTGTTTCAAAACCCAGCAAGCAAGTAACAGCCACCACTATAACAAAAGAAATTGGGCTTGAGTTTGGAATAGCAATACTTTAGGCATTTCTCATTTATCCTCAGATTTTTAAAACAATATTCATTTAAGTTTTGAGATTTAATAACGTTGCATTTTCTTATTCTTTCATCAAAGTCATTCCTAGATGAAATTAGCATTAACAAAAGAAATATCTGCTGTTTGGCAGTGAAAACTGCCTGATAATCACTACTTCCAGAAAATATCTGATTTTTTTCTGAAAATGAATAATATCACACAAAAGTAAATATTATTAAGTTGTTTAGAATTTGATGAGGGTTTTGAATGAAGACTGACATGTAGGTAGCCTTTACAGAGAGTGCATATTCCATTGGAAAAAAAAAATCTCAGTGAGATCTGCCTGTTTCTCTTCTGATGGAGGATCTGATCTCCTGTTTCTTCTGGGACCCTTTCCTTTATGGATCTTACTGTTTCTCTCTCCTCCTTGTACAGATCAGTAGAGCTTCGATCCTGTTTCCTGTCTCCACGTTTGTATACATGCCCTCCATTCATTATTGTTGATAAGGAAAAACCATTATCTAACTTGGATAAAACATTTTGTTTGCTTTGGGAACTACAATAGTGTCCAGTCTAAGCAACAGCAGTAGCAGCAACAGCAAACAGGATGGTATTGATATTAGGTAACATGTTGTCTTTGCCATGTATGTGTGTAAGCAATTTAATTCTTCAAATGCACTACATGGGGTTGGTCTGATGAAGTCATGTGGGAGATGGATAAAAGCCTTATTTTTTATTTTATTTATTATATTTTAAGGGGTTCACAATATAAGAGCAGAGTTGTTTTCAGATCACATTGACATTGCTCGGTGTATTAGTCACATTTCTGTTGCTGTGATAAAACCACCGTGAGCAGGGAACTTATAAAAGGAAGAGTTTATTTGAGCTTATGATTGATGGTTCCAGGGAATCAGAGTCCATTGTGGCGGGAAGCATGGTGGCCAGGGCTGGAGCAGAAAGCCGAGGGTCACATCTCGCAATGAGCACAGGAAGCAGGGAGAGAGATGGGAGACAGCAAGGCTTGTTAAACTCACTAAGCCTGCCCCCAATGACATACTTCCTCCAGCATGGTCACACCTTCTAAGACCTCCAAGAACAGTGTCACCACCTGGAGACAAAATATCTGAATACTTAAAGCCTATGGGGGACACTCATTCAAACCACCACATTCCACTCCCTGGCCCCCATAGGCTCCTGACCATATAAAATGCAAAATGCATTTAGTCCAACCTTAAAAGTCCCCATAGTCTTTACCAGTTTCAATTCTATTCAAAAGTCTATCATCCAAAATCCCTTCTGAGACCCAGGCCAATCTCTTAACTATAAGCTCCTGTAAAATCAAAAGGCAAATTACATACTCCCAACATACAGTGGAACTGAATACACATTCCCATTACAAAAGGGAGGAATAGAGGCATAGTGAGGAAATACTGGACCAAAACAAGACCAAAAACCAGCAGGGCAAACACCAATTCCAGTAGCTCCATGTGTGACTTCTGGGACTTGACTTCCAAAGGGCTTAGATGGCTCAGCTCTTCCAGCTTTGCTTGCAACATACATCTCTTTCTTAGGCTGGTACCACTCCTTGTATGCAGTTCTCCTTGGCAAATATCTCACAGGTCTGGCATCTCAAATGTCTTCTTGGGGTCTCCACTGCCAACCAGGCTTCACATTTACAGCTTCACGCAATGGCCTATCAGGGCCTTCTTTATTCAGGGATGCCCCTGCTGCACTCTGCCTGGCCTCTGTGGCTCTCTGAAACTGTGGAGGAAGAACTGATAACCCCTTCACTCTTGCATCCTTCATGCCTCTAAAGCCAGCACCACGTGAATGAAATTGCTGAATTTGGCTGCAAGTTTGGGATGGACTCTCTCCTACTTTTTAACCACATTTGCAAATTTTCTCTGCCCTGGACTTGTTGGAGTAGAAAACACTTTCAGTATTTTCCTTTCAAAAATTGGAGGCTTAGCTGGGTGTGGTCTTTCCCTGAAGGTACTGATTCTGTTGTTTACTTGTAAATCTCGAGCCCTCTCCTTAATTACTTTAATCTCACTTTTTCCATTGTTTACTTGTAAATAGCTAGGCTTCTCCTTAATCACTTCAGTCTCCTTATCAAAAGGAACCTCTCCTTCACATGCCTTGGCCACACCTTTAATCTTCCTTGTGCAGTTTTCAGATCCAAACTGTACATTCTGCATTTCTTTCTGCCCCATCTGCTCTTCTTCTCTGTAGATCTGTACAATATTCACCATTAACAGCCACAGCACCATTTCTACATTAGGCTGTCTTGAAATATCCTCTGCCAAAGACATTAGTCCATTTCTTTTCAACTTATCATAAGGCAAGCATTTGGGCTGTGGGCAAACTGCTGCCAGACTCTTTATCAAAATATCCCAGTTGCGTCCTAAGTCTTTATTTTCCTCTGAAACTACATTTTTTGCAGCAATGCTTTCTTCCAGGCTTCTACTAGAATGGCCCCTTAAGCTCTGCTTACAGTAGTCAACAGCTATGGGGGACACTCATTCAGACCACCACACTCAGTTTGCCATACAATTAGGTAATTGGTGCTAGCATCGACAGATGAGTGATACCATTCATTGTTTGTTTTTCTGGGACTGTGTTACTTCACTCAGCATGATATCTTCTAGCTCCAGCCATTTACCTGAAAAGCTCATGATGTCATCTTTCTTTACCACTGCATAGAATTTCATTGTGTAGATGTACCACATTTTCTCTATCCACTCATCAACTGAGTGACACTTGGGTTGGTTCCAGCTCCTTGCTATTGTGATGAGAGCTGCAATAAACATGGCTGTGCATGTATCTCTGTGGTAAGATGAGTTTTGTTGATACATGCCCAGAAGTGGTATGACTGGGTCAGGTGGAAAGTTCATTCCAAGTCTTCCAGGGGTTCTCCACACTGCTTTCCATAGTGAAAAACCATATTTGTAAACATCTGTGGGCACCTTGTATAACCACAGACTCTCTCTGCTTTCCATCAACTGCTCCTGTAGGTTCATGTCCTAGGCAGCAGTAGATCAGGCTTGCTTTCCTATAGGTTTTATAAATAAAGATTGTCTGTATTCACAAGCCAGTATGAGTACATGTCGTTTTCACTTTTCCATAGTTGTGGCACTGAAATACTTTTTGCTCAGCATAACTTTGGAGCCACCAATGGTGACAGCAATTGTCTCTCCTTTGCTTTTCACAGAGAAAAGATATATATTTTAAAAGATACTTTTGCTAATCTTCTAGAATATTCTACAATATACTTTATTCATATTCAGCCCCTACTCCTCCCCTAACTCTTTGTAGAT
The DNA here is from genome assembly GCA_009823505.1 of Rhizomys pruinosus. Lineage (NCBI taxonomy): Eukaryota > Metazoa > Chordata > Mammalia > Rodentia > Spalacidae > Rhizomys > Rhizomys pruinosus. Next base: position 556,229 of record VZQC01006754.1, read on the forward strand.
GCAACTTCTACCTCCCCACCCCCTACCAGCATCATGTTCTTGTTGTTTCAATATAATTCATGGAACCAGTTTGTGATGCTCATATACTCATGGATGTAGGGTCATCCACTGTTGATATTCTACCAATCAGAAGCCATATTTGTAAAAAAAAAACCTCTCTCTCTCTCTCTCTCTCTCTCTCTCTCTCTCTCTCTCTGCCAGAAGCTATCAACTGGGCCTCCTTCACATACCATGCCGAAATGCTGGCTGCCTTGATCTTGTGCAGGTCTTATACTGGAACATAATCCCCTGTGCATGGTAACTCCACTTAAACTCTTTTACATGAAAAGTTTCATAATATTTATGTATATATTCATATACATATAAACATATACATATGAAGTAGGTTTCCAAATGTGTTTTCCACACACTCTGCTAATTATCTCTCTCCCAACCCCCTCCTCTGCCCTACCCTACCATACTTCCCCCCACTTAACCCTCAAATTCAACTTCACTTACAGTATATAGTACATGTCATGCCAAAAGCACATTGAAAATGCAACCTGAAAGGTTGAATCATTTAAGCTTTTGGTAACAATAGTATAGGGAATTATTGAGTTTACGTTTCTTTTTTTTGTCTTTTTTTGAGACAGGGTCTCCCTGTAGCCCCAGCTGTCCTGGAGCTCACTCTGTAGACCAGTTTGGCCTTGAACTCACAAAGATCCACCTGCCTCTGCCTCCTGAGTGCTAGGATTAAAGGCATGCAGCTCAATGCCTGGCTTCATTTTTATTTTTATTGAATTTTTGTTTATTTCATAAAGAACATCTCAATCAATCTTCATCCCTTTATGCCTCATTCCCCACCAGACTCTTCCACAGACCCCAACCGGAATTCATATATTCTCATTTGTGCCAAGATCAATGTCAAGTTAGCATCTCCAGACATTCCTCAGTGCAAGTTCATCCACTGAGGTCTCATCAGCACATCCAGAGTCCTTCTATTTAAGAATATAAGCTCTTCCTCACCCAGCAGTAATCAGCTGCCAATATATCTTTTGCTAAGATTGTGACCTGCTGCCCAGATCCACAATTCTATGTTGGGTTTTGTCTGCTTAAAAGTTTGCATCAGTGTTGTACACCCTGATACTATCATTATAAGATCATGTGAACAGTGTCCTTGGAGCTTGTATCATTCTATTTACACATGGTCATGCACCTCCTCCTCCCTGGCTCTTACAATCTTTCTGCCCCCTCCTCCATGATGGTCCATGAGTCCTGGGTGAGTGAAGCTTAGTATAGGAGTTCTGCCCAGGGACCCATCCTTTGCAGTCTCCTAAGCTCCATGTTTTGGCCACTTGTGCCCCTTTGTGTTTCTGGACCTCTGTCGCACGAGGCAGCTTTATTAGTGAGAGTTGAGAGATTCATTAGTGTCCTCTTTATCTTTTGTTCTATGTTATATGAGCCTTAGCTTTAGAGGTTGCATTATAGATGCGTCACTTAGGCTTGGGCAATTCACAGACAGTCTCTATGTGTGAATATTTGTGGCATACTGTAATAATCTCCATCTGGTGTAAAAAAAAAAAAACTTCTTTGATAAGTGCATAGGCACTGTCTTGTCCAAGAAATACTGTTTCACTATAGATGTCCTAGTGTACCTCTGGTTCTTACAATCTTTCACCTCCCTGTTCCATAATGATACTTGAACCGAAACTGTCATTATCTTGACTCCTTAACTATATATTTAAATATATCTAAAATATATAAAACAGCTTTGTGAAAATTGACAAGATTATCTTTGTAGTCTTTCTATATAGATTATTCTTTAAATCAAATTCCTTTCACTGAAAACCATTGAGATGAAACTATTGTAACAAATTCTAATGCTGTACTGTATAATATACTGTTTCTCTGATTATTAGAAAAATTAGAATTTCTCGTGCTGGGACCAGAGGGGCCAGTGCTAGTGGCCTGCACCTTGGTGCGGGCGGGAGTAGTTACCTGGGCAGGCATCTGCCGCCTCTGCCGCAGGTAGGGGGCCGTGGGCGGGACAGTCCTAGTCTCTTTTGTGCTGGGACCAGAGGGGCCGGTGCTAGTGGCCTGCACCTTGGTGCGGGCGGGAGTAGTTACCTGGGCAGGCATCTGCCCCCTCTGCCTCAGGTTGGGGGCCCGTGGGCGTGGACAGTCCTAGCTCTCTTTTGAGCTGGAACCAGACGGGCCGGTGCTTCGAAGAGCCTGCACCTTGGTGCGGGCAGGAGGTTACCTGGGCAGGCATCTGCCGCCTCTGCCGCAGTAGGGGCCGTGGGCGGGACCATCTAGTCTCTTTTGTGCTGGACCAGAGGGGTCGGTGCTAGTGGCCTGCACCTTGGTGCGGCAGGAGTAGTTACCTGGGCAGGCATCTGCCGCTCTGGCGCAGGTAGGGGGCCGTGGGCGGGACAGTCCTAGTCTCTTTTGTGCTGGGACCAGAGGGTCGGTGTAGTGGCCTGCACCTTGGTGCGGCCTGCCGGGCTCACGGGCTAGGTCAGGCATTCCCCCCCCCAAGATTGGTGAGAATCCAAGTGGACCTTTCATTGGAGAACCTTCAGAAGAAGAAGAGAAGAGTGGTTGCAAAATAGAAAACTAGACAAGTCAATACTACGCCATAACAAGTGAGGAAGTTAAAGGGGAAGAAAAAAAAAAAAAACAGCTAAAGGAGGAAAGTAAAACCATCCCTAACATAGTGAAAAGGTAATTTTTGTTTCTGAACCACAAAGGGAAGCCCACATGCCAGGACACGATGAAGGGACAACATGGGAAAGGCACAGGAAATATCCTGCATCAAGTGCTACCAAACCAGTAGGAGATAGCTACAACGGGAACCCCAGGAGACCCAAGGAACAGATCTTAGAACAATAATTGCAGACCTATGCAGAGAAATTAAAGAATATAAAGAGAATTCAGAGAAACTAGAAGAGGAAAATGAAAACTCAAAAAGGACCTAGAGGATACAATAGACAAACATCAGAAAGAAAACTAAAGGAACAGATTGACAAACTCCAGAAAGAAACTAGAAGAGAAATAAAATTAAGAATACAGAGAACTAAAGAGAGAGAATGAAAAACTCAAAAAGGACCAGAGGGATACAACATTAAACTTCGGAAAGAAATAAAGGAACAGACCGACAAACTCCACAAAGAACTAGAGGGAGAAAAAAAACAAACTCCGAAAGGAAGTAGAAACACTGAAAAAGGAAGCCAACCACGAAAGTAAGGAACACCAAGAAGAGATTGAAAACACAGAAGAGTTGAGAAGCTCAAAAAGGAAATGGAAGTACTAAAGAAAACACAGGATGAAACGAAAAAGGAATTAGAACACACATTCAGTAAAGAAGAAAGGAAAGGAAAAAGCCCTCAGAAGTAGAATAGAGGAAGCAGAACAAAGAATCAGATCTGAAGATAACACAGAGCAATTAAAAAGCTCAAATAAAGATCATACAAAATTTAAAAAATAAAAATACACAAAGTGGAACAACCAGGAATGGGACAACTATGAAAAGATCAAACCTCCACATCATAGGAATAGAGGAAGGAGAAGAATTCAAGAAATAGTATTGATCAGATCTTCAACAGAATAATAGATGAAATTTCCCCAAACTAAATAGACAAACCATACAAATACAAGAAGCACATAGGACCCAAATAGACAAGATCAGAAAAGAAAAACCCCACGCCTATCATAGTAAAATGCTAGATGCCCAAAAACAAAGACAAAATTCTGAGAGCTACAAAAGAAAAACAAGTCACATACAAAGGAGAAACCATCAGAATCACAACTGACTTCTCGCCTCAAACCATGAAGCAAGAAGAACATGGAGCAAAGCAATCCAGTGTTAAGGGACTATGGATGCCAACCCAGAATACTTTACCCAGCAAAAAAGTCGATTATAGTGAAGGAGAAGAAAAATCTCCCAGACATAAACAAGATGTGGAATACCTATCTGGAAAACCAACCCTTCATAACAATACTTGAAGCAATTCAAAAGGGCAGAACAAGAGAGCAACAATCCTCAAACACCTACGAAAGAAACTAAACAAAAACAAAACCATAGGAGCAAAATCAGAGACTAGGAGTCCAAATGGATAATAAAGTGAAGGAAGCAACATCCATCTGTCAATTATAACCTTAAAATTATGGGCTAAACTCCCCAATCAAACAAGGCACAGACTGGGAGAAAGGATTAGAAAACAAACCATCTAATATGCTGTCAACAAGAAACCATCTCACATCTCAAGGATAGGCATCAACTTAAGTGAAGGGATGGAAGAGAGTATTTCAAGCAAATGGTACCAAAAAGAAAGCAGGTGTGGCTATTCTAATATCAGACAAAATAGACTTCAAAACAAAGCAAAGAAATCAAAAGAAGACAAAGAGGGACATTACATCTTTACAAGGAAAAATCAATGATGAAGATTTCGCAATCCAAAACATATATGCCACCAAACACCAGTGCACCAAACTTTATAAAGAAAATCCTCAGGATCTCAAGGCACAGATTAACCCCAGCGCACTACTACTAGGGATTTCAATACCCCATTAAGTCCCCTAGACAGATCAACAGGACAAAGGATAAACAGAGAGACATCTGAAACTAAATGACACAATACACCAAATGGACCTCACAGACATCTATCGAATATTTCACCCAAACACAGAGAATACACTTTCTACTCAGCACCTCATGAAACATTCTCCAAAATGACCATATACTGGGACACAGGAAAAAAACTCAACAAATATAAAAAGATTAAATAACTTATGCATTCTATCAGACCACAAGTGCAATAAAACTCATTATCAACCACCAGAATAAACCCTACAACCTAAGGAACACATGGAGACTAAACAACACCCTCCGGAATAATGAGTGGGTCAGGAAAGAAAATAGAAGAAAGAAATAAAAACATTCCTGGAACTGAATGACAATGATAAAACAACACAAAAATCTATGGGACACTTTAAAGCAATCCTAAGAGGGAAGTTTATAGCTCTAAGTGCCTACATTAATAAAAACAGACGAACACACAAGTGATGATTAACACTGCAGCTAAATAATACTTGAGAGGACAACACAAATGAACCCTAAACGGAGCAGACAAGAAGAAATAACAAAAATCAGCGCAGAGATCAATGAATAGAAACAAAGAAAACCATACAAAAAATCAATGAATCCAAAAGTTGGTTTCTTTGAGAGAATAAATAAGATAGACAGACCTCTAGCCCAGTTAACCAAAAGAAGAGGAACAACTCCAAATCAATAGAATCTGTGACGAAGGGGAAATATCACACAGACAATGAAAAGATCCAAAAATTATGACGGGACTACTTCAAAAACTTATATTCTACTAAGTTTGAAAACCTAGAGGAAATGGATGAATATCGAAATCCTGGGAATCCCCAAAGCTCAACCCAAAGAAGAGATCGACAGTCTAAACAGAACAATAGTACAAGAAGAAATCGAAGATGTAATAAAGAGCCTCCAACCAAAAAAATGCCCAGGCCCAGACGGTTTCACTGCAGAATCCTATAAAATATTTCGAAAAGACATACAACCATATACTTAAATTGTTCAGAAGAGACAAACGGAGGGACTTCTCCCAGAATCCTTCTATGAAGCCAGCATTACGACTACTACCAAAACCAGGGAAAGATACAACCAAAAGGAGAACTATAGACCATCTCCCTAGAACACAGTGCCAAAATTTAAACAGGATTCTGGCAAACCGCATACAGACCACATCAAGAAATCAAATCCACCATGACCAAGTTGGATTCATACCAGAGATGCAGGGATTGGTTCCAACATACATAAATATAAACATCACGAAACATATCAATGGATTGAAGGACAAAAACCCACCATCATCTCAATTGATGCAGAAGAAAGCCTGCTTCAAAATCCAAGCAATCCTTTAATGTTTAAAGTCCTGAGAGGAAATTGGTCTGCGATGGGATCATTCCTCATGTAATACATAAAGCATATACAGAAAACCACAGCCAATATCATGCCCTAAATGGGGAATGACAGACGGCATTCCTTAAAGGTAGGACTCGGCAAGGCGCCCCTTCCCCATACCCTTTTCAATATAGTGTTGGAAACCTTGCCAGGCAATAAGGCAAGAAAAGGAAATTAAAGGGTTTCTAATTGGAAAAAGGAAGTCAAGCAATCCCTTTTTGTCTGATATATCGTTGTCTACCAATAGGGATGCTAAAACACTCCACCAGAAACCTCCTAGAACGATTAAGAGCTTTGGTGAAGTGGCAGATACCACATAAGAATCTAGAAAAATCAGTAGCCGTTCTTTACAACCAACAACAAGCAACTGAAGAGCATACAAGGAAAACCTTCCACTACATAGCCTCAAAAACCAATAAAAATCTAGGAACAAAACCTAACCAAGGGAAAACACTCAAGGATCTCACCAACAAAAATTTTACACACCCTGAAAAGGATATTGGAGAAGCAAACATCAGAAGATGGACAACACTCTCTATGCTTCATGGATTGGAAAATAAATATAGTAAAAAATTCCGTCCTATCCCAAAAGTGTAAGATTCTAATCAATCACCATTATCAAAATCCTCCAAGATTTCTTCACAGGGTTGGAAAAACAATCCTCAATTTATTTGAAAAAACAAAGACCCGGAAAGCCAAAGGAACCTGAGTGAAAAGAGCAATACAGGGGGATCGCTATACCAGATCCCAATACTATACTAAACGGGGCTTATAGTCATAAAACAGCCTGGGATAAGGCACAAAAAAACGACAGTTTGACCAATGGATAAAATGAAGATCCAAACTTCTGAGCTCATAAATTTCAGCCACCTCCATATTTGACTAAAGGGGCCAAGAAGACACAATGGAGGAAACGACAGCATCTTCAGCAAGTGGTTGGCAAAATTGGATCACACTTGTCGAAGGAATGAAATTAAAACCCTACCTCTCACCTTGTACAAAAAGTCAACTCCAGCTGGACCAAAGACCCTCAAACGTGAAACCCCAATACTGCCGGGAGGATAGAAGAGAAACTTGGCAAGCAGCCTACAAGACATAGGTGTCGGAAAAGACTTCCTAAATCACAAGCAGCTGCACAAGGAAAAGATGAACAATTGACAAATGGGATGCCTCCTTAAACTCAAAAGCTTCTGTCCATCAAAAGAAACATAAAGGAAGTGAAGAGAAAACCACCGAGGGATGAGGAACCTTCACTGCAATACACACTGACAAAGCATTAATCTCCCGAGTATACAGCTACTCAAAAAAACAAAGAAGAAAGAAACAAAATGAAACACTCAAAAGATGGAGCAAAGGCTTGAATAGAGACTTCACACAGGGAGGAAAAGAAGATGCGAGAAACATCTTAAGAATGTTTCAGCAGCATTGAAATTAAAGAATGAAAATTAAACCCACTTTGAGATAGTCACTTAATCCAATAAGACTGCCAAAAAAAGAAGAATAAAAACAAAGAAAGTGACGGAGGGGGTGGGAGAAAGGGGAACACCCGCATGGCTGGGGGAATGGTAAAACGTGTACAGCCACAGGAAAGTCAGGTGTGGAGAACCCAGAAACTCAAAACTGAGCTTCCATGTGACCCAGACCCCGATAGCACCCCATGGGTATACCACCAAGTACAATTTACTGCAAAGATACATGGACAAGCATGTTAGGTGCAGCTCATTCACAATAGCAAAAAAGTGATACCTAGCCTAGGTGCCACTCAACTGACGATGTGATAGAAAAAATGTGGTACAAAAAAAAATGAAACATGAATATGAAGCGGTAAAAGGAAAACATCATGAACTATTGCAGGTGTAAATGGATGGAGCGGAACATTATGTCTAGTGAAGTAAACACTAGTCCCAGAAAAACAAACAAAATGGTGTCCCTCAAGTGCTGGATGCTTTAGTACACATAACCCAGATCATAACATTTCTTATGGAGAGGATGCATAGTAACAAGAGAACAACACAACAGAAAGATGCATCCAGAAAAATGGGACAATGTGAATTGGCGAGGGGGGAGGGGTGGGTTAGGTGACACGTGGTGTATATTAGATTTATGCATATTTAGATGACATGAGTTCAATCAATGCCCGGTTTGCCTTAGGACCTGTCTACAGGATCACGGTGTTTTCAGGCCTTAGTTTAACCAATAATATGTTTGTATTAAACAACATTGGTTTACAGACTCTGATAAAAAACGGTAATGCAATCCGAGTAAATGGAGAATAAATCACTATTTTGTCATAACTATTTAAGTGGGTCCCTAATGAAACTTTACTTCTCTAGTTGCACAAAGGTTTGATATGAGAGCTTTCTTGCCTCCCCCCCAGAACTAAGGAGAAATCTGACGATGATGGGTTGCTCTCCAACTGGTAAATTGGCAGACAACTATTATAGAGGTAACTCTTATAAAACGGTAAAACTGCCTTCCTTTAATTGACTAATAGACATAGAAACTGTGAAAAGGACTTATCTCTTTCAGAACCAAATATAACACTAAAGTCCTTAAACTATGCGCTTACGCAAAATATATCAATACCGGAGCTCTGCCATCAGTAATGGATTATTCCACCATGGAGATGTTGGCCAGTGGATCTAAGGTCCCACAAAAGGTAAATGCTCCTTGCCTCTAAAACAGGGAATATCTGCAAGAAAAGAGGTGAAAAGGCCCTGCTGCTGAATACCTGATGTTAACATGGAAAAGATGCATTGAGACCACACAATGCAAGTGTACAGATGGCCCCTGGAATACCAGAGAGTGTTACCAAGGGCCACTAAAACAACAAAGCAAATACGGGTCTCCTTGAGTCAAGCAAGACTCCACCGTCAGCACCACTACACATCACCTGCCTGGAAATAATGTGCAGCAGAGGCAGCCTATGCCCTGTATAATACAAATCAAATTGGCTGTTGGCTCTCTCCGTGGAGGAATGACCCATAGCTGATGCCACAAAGCGTACATCTTCTACAGGTTAGGAGATAGCATAAGCCACAGTAAGAACCCTGTCATATTTAACACGAAAAAATGTAGTTCGTGGATCATTTCATCTAAATATATGTCTATAACAAAGTAACCGACCATAACTATTAATGCTGCTTAAATACCTAGATACTAATTGATTGTGCTTCATTAGTAGGAGCGAAAGGTGATTCCTGGACAGACTGTCAGCCATGAAAGGAAACAGCCAGAATTTGGCCCAGGAATCCAAGACAACAGCTCCAGAGAAAGTGGACTGTTTTCGTTCTTCATACACTTGTGGCCCTTTTCTAAGCCCAGGGAAAAGCTGCGGAAGAGGGGGCGTGGTAAAAATGTAAGACTGCGATCGAGGGTGAAGGGTGAAACTACAAGCATGTAGTCTGGACCCTCATTTGATTAACCGGATTGAACATACAACCCCGCACCCCCCGCTAGAAAGGGTGGGGTGGTGGGTGTTTGGGCACAACAGCCTGCAGATAGGTTTTGCATGAAGGATGCTTGTACTCATGGATTATCACTTATAGCTAAAAATGAAAAAAAAAACTGAGAGAAAGATGCAGGACAGTTATGGCAGAATGCATGATCTGGGATGGGGTGGGGGCGGGGGGGGGAGGGAAAGGGAAATAAGCCTGAACTGAATTGGAAAAAATGTATGAAATGCACAAAGCATCAATAAAAAACTAATTTAAAAAAAAATAATATTGAGGGCAGACAGGTGATAGTTAATTCTAAATTAGGCAAATAGTTAGGGAAGGAGGCCTAGGACTGGATTAGGCTGAGTTCTGATTACTTTCACTTTTTCACCCAAGATGTCCCACTTCTGTGACAGGCTACGTGCAGCTGCACCCACACTCTGTTGGTGGCCTCTCTCTGGCAGGAATTTCAAGCTTCCCACCTGGCTTTACTCAATAAGGTTCCGGCTTCCACCTGCCCTGTCCAGTCTAAAGGGGGAAAGAGGAGCCCAACACTGTCCAATCTCCTACCCTATAAAAGGCCCAATCTCCTACCCTATAGAATGTAAAAGCCCAGATTCTCCAAGGGGGCAGACAGTAGTACAGCTCTGGACCTCTCCTTGTTGTGGGGAGTCTGTGTGCTATGTGGAATGCTACCTTCACTTGAATAAATATATTGGCCATGTGCTGTTACTGCAAACTACGTCTTGTAATTCTTTACCTGAAGAACTAGGCCCGAGAAAAGAGCCCTAGGAGACATCAATATCAGGAAAACCAGGCCCAAGAAGTTATAGCATACTGAAGAAAGGCTGTGTTTCCCTCTCTTGAACCATATAAACTGAGGGACTGATAACATTTCTGTGGTACGGCTCCACTTCATCCTATAATCTGATACTTGGTGTGTGTGTGTGTGTGTGTGTGTGTGTGTGTAGGAAAAAGGATTCCCTGACTCAGCTCAGTCCCCTGCTGTCAACGCAGCCAATTCTGACTGCCTGTCTGTCTCCTTGTTTGCCCCTTTGGAACTGGACCTAAGCCTTGTTCCCCGTTCCTAACTCCTCTCCTGCTCCAGACCTAGTTAGACTTTTCACCTTGCAGCTGAATTCTGCAACTTTGCTCTCACACTTGACTCTAACAGCACCCCCCCCCCAGCGGTACCACTAGCAGATCCCTCCTACACTGGTCTGGTTCATTACCTCATCTGTAAAGACTCTTTCCCTGCTTAGTTCTGAAGCCCCTTGAACTATGCAACACATAGATTTATTTGGTGTTGTATGCTGTGTAATCCGAGTGTTAATATTAGGAATTAAGACTGGAATAAAGAACCTTAATTTCTCTTGGCTAAGCTATCAAGATAGGCAGATTTTATAAAAAATTATGGTCACTGAATCACTAAACCTTGTGAATTTGTTGTCATTCAATAAATTCTGACATCATGGAAAGACACAAGCATGTTCGTCTATATTTCTGGTGTACAGTGCTCATGACAATTCAGTTTCTGCCATAAGTCCTTTAACACAAGCCCCTGCAAAGCTGCCACGAGCTTCTGTTGAGGTTGCTGCTTTTCTGAGTGCTAACTCAGAAAGGGTAACTTTTTTTTTTTCTGTTTCTTTCCTTCCGATGCTGGCCAGAGCCTAAGTGTGATAATCTGGTACGTTGGCCTTCCTTACTCTTTCTCTAAAACTTCCTACAACGTCATGTGTCTGCTGTACACCATGTGGCTGACCTCCATGCTGGCTTAACTCAAATTGTATGCCTTTTTTTCTCTTGTTTTTCTCCATCTTCCTCCTTTGGGAAGCTGCTAAAATTATGGATTGCCTAACCTGGGATTTTTCTTTTAAATTCTAAACATTGTCCTTGAACTTTCTTATGAGTCCATGCTTAAGGTTTTGTTTTTTATTAATCAGACTAAGAAGCCCAAGATGGGACCTTGATTTCCCTGGTAACATGTGGTGACTCTGGTAGGACTCCCACAGATTCTCACTAACAATTTGATCTTTTTATAATTCTACAGGTTTACAATTGTCAAATTCATTTTACAGAATAAAAAAAAAATCAAAGCACAGAAAATATAAACTACTTGCTAAGGCAAATAACTACTTGCTTAAGATAAATTTTAAAAATATACTAGTTATCAGGAGAACTGGCATATGGATCCAGCTGTTCCAGTTCCCAAGTCAGTGTTTAGATTGCTAGGTCCCTGCCTCTATATAGACACCCAAACACGTGGATCAGATTTATATAATCACTACCAGTTGCATCCTAGATCTGGGCCTGAGTATGTTGTTTAGAAGTGTGCTGGGTGTGAATCAACAGCAGGCTCTTTTGAGATAGTAATTTCTACCTTTCTTTCAAATAAAAATGATACATGTGTGACCACATTTGGGATACAGATTTTCTTTCAACAATAACAAAGGGCTCATCAGTTGGTTGAGCCTATAGGGGTAAGATTATAAACATACAGTAATATTTATAATGCAAAATAATATAGAAATAGTTATGGATTGAATTTAATCCCCTCTACATTCACATTGCAGCCCTTATTCCCTACTAATATACTTGAAGATAAAGCTTTGGAGGTAACTAAATAACGAAGACAGAGGCATTCTGATGAGATTAGTGCCCTAATAGGAGAGGAGAGACATAAGAGTCCTCTTTCCTATTGTTATGTGAGGACACAGCAAGAAAATGGCCATCTGTGTGCCAGTCAACTGCCCTTCTCAGCGGAATATGCTAGCACTTTGATCTTGGATTCGCAACTCTCCAGACTATAATAAATGCATGACGGCTAAGCCACTCATCTGTCTTCAGCATTTTGTCGTAGCAGCCTAAAAAGACTGGCAGGGGAGTCTTTCACTGGAAACAATTCTAAGGTGAAAATGTGGAAGCCCTGGTTTGAATTGTGGAGTAGATATGAACAGAAGTGGCTTCCAGCTCTCACGTTATGAACCTATACTCAACTACTCAGAGGTCTTTAAGATTTGATATTGTTATGGCCCGATCTTTATTATGCCTCAAGTAGCCATGTGGACTCAGAAAATGGGGTTTTGTAAAACTCAAGTGCACTTCGGGCAGGGTCCCTGGCCATGGGATTCATTAAAACCATTACAGTGAGTTTTAGTAATGAATGCCAAGGGAAACTTCAGGAGTGTGGGGACAATTAAGTACAATTCTGGCCTGATATGGACGTCTAGTTTCAAACTAGATTCTCGGGGCTGGAGAGATGGCCTAGCGGTTAAGGGCGCCGACTGCTCTTGCACAGGACCCGGGTTCGATCCCCAGTACCCACATGGCGGCTGAGAACCATCTGTAACTCCAATTCCAGGAGAACTCCAGTTCCAGGGGAATCCGACACCCTCTTCGGACCTCCGCGGCATTGCACGACACGGGTGCACAGACCTGCATGCAGACAGCACGTTCATACACATAGAAAATAAATAAATAAAATAAAAAAAACCCTAGATTCTCGGTTTCTCTCCTATGATCCTAACCTTCCACCCCCGTATCTAAACTGTATTCTACATAGTGGGAACTACTTCTGTGCAAGCTGAATTTTCTTTTCACTTATTTCTGGCATTCAGGTCAAGGAGCTGTACTTAATGTTCCAACCACTTTTCTCTAAGGAGGAAATGAAGAAACATGACTTAGCACATGCAGACTTTTAATGTGGGCAATTTAAATTAAAACATGAATGAAACTGCCTACATTCCTGGGATACAGTATTAATTTCAGATATGTACCCGTTAGCTATGCTATAGACCAACACGGTAGTCTATGCTGAAGACTACAGAATGGCGGGGCCATTCTACTCGAGCAAACCTCTGTCCACAGTCTACACACATGTTAGAAGAATTAAAACAATTTCTCTTCCCAGAGGTTACGTTTGACTTTAATCTCAATGAGAAGAAAAGAGTAGTAATTCATTATAGGTACAGAATATCACTATAAAGTGCATACCAAGACTTTATTTTGGGAGTGAAGCCAAGTTAAGACTGAATAAAACTTAAATTTATATAAGTAAACTTACCCTACTGTAATTAAAGTGTATCTTAACAACACATCTGATGGGGATGTTGTCAGGATTAAAGGATACAATGCATATTGTATTCTTACAAAAGAGGCTGGCATGTAGTAGATTCTGGCATATAGAAAACAAATGATATGTATTTCATTTGCTAAAAATTTTATTTGGCTCCATAAAAGAGCCCCACAAGAGCATCTGCTTAACCAAACAAATGTGCCATTTTAAGGCAACAAAACTCCGTGGCAGGCAGCCAAGGGGAGTATGGAAACTCCACGACGCCAGCAGCTCCCAGGTCACTGGTTCTTCCCATTTGGCTGTCCTAATGCTTTTAGGGTTGGCTTCTACGTAAATGCCTCGTAGACATTCGGGGAACGAAAAAGACACTTCCAAGTGCGCATTACACTCAAGACGCCATTTTATTTCTTTAAATCAGAATAACAACAGGATTCTCTGAGCCTGTATAACTGACTTCTGGTTGTGTCCCACCTGCCAGAGCCTGTTCATGCCGATCCACGTAACTATAAAAAGCTGAGACATAAACCCCAGTGTGGAACACAACGGCAGAACTGATGGTGGTTTGGCCTTGCCAAGGAGGAGCCTTCAAACATGACATCTTTCAGCATAATAAAAAAAAATCATAAGCTGAAGATGCTAAAACCTATGATATATGTGGCATGCATATATGCATATTTTGGAGTGATGCAAATTGGAAGGAATAACAACAATTAAAAGACTGGGTCAAAGAACTGACTGAAACGGTAAACTTCTGCTCAAAACAATAAACTTCTGCATTGAAAATTTTAAAAGAGACTGAGAAAAAGATGAAAAACATGTTTGGCAGAATGCATGAGCTCTGGTGGGGTGAGGGGGCAAGGTAGGGGGCACAGCACAGGTCTAGATTTGATTGGAAATTTTGTATGAAATGCACAAAGTTTCAATAAAAATTGGCTTCGAAAAAAAAAGCTGAGACATAACTTAAGATATCAATAGTGCCCTCCTTCCTCAAAAATTTCAGGGACCATCGTAGAAGAAATCTAAAGACCCAGAGTCTTCGAACATGAAGGCACTGTTGCTCTCACAGCAGCTGCAGCTGTCTGCATCAGACCTGCGAGATCAAGCCAGTCAACACTCCAGCATGAAGGAGAAAGGGGCTCACAAGCCCCCGCCCTTATCTGAGAAGCTATTCATACTTAATAGCTCCTGGGGGACTAAGAATGAGTTTTGTTTAAGGGTACGGCCCCTGGTAGATTGACCACACTCTAGTGGACTTCCCGTCAGGAGTATATGGGAAGTACGAATATGACTCAATAGAGTTATTTTAAAAAAGGACTCAATGCTGAGGGGATAGGCAGCTGGGAGTGGACCTGGGAGGAGTTAGAAGCAGGATCGGGGTGAATGTGATTAAAATACATCACATGAAATTCTCAGAGGATTAATAAAATGTTTTTTGTTTGTTTGTTTAAAAAGCTAAGAAGCCGGGCATGGTGGTGCATACCTTTAGGCCCAGCCCTTGGGAGGCAGAGGCAGCCGGATGTCTGTGAGTTCAAGGTCAACCTGGTCTACACAGCAAGCTCCAGGCCAGCTGGGACTTCACAAAAAAAGAACAAAAAATAAATAAATAAAAAAGCTAAGAAATCAAATGATATCACCATAGTATACAGGTACCATCTATAAAATCTGCTCCTATTGTTATTTCCATGGGTCTGAAAACCAATTCTCTTTTGTTTTCAGTTATTAAATTGTAGTTTTGTTGATAGAGGAAGGAGGAGAAATATAGGCAAATGGCTAAAGGGTCTGCCATAACCATTATTACAATGCATTTAGACATCAGGTCATCTATCTAAAAGCATCATGTAATTTTGTTTTCCAATAATAATGACAATTGGTTGTTTCCCTAGAACAAAATTTTCAGAGAAGCTCAGATGCAATAAAAGAAGCCTTTAGCTTTCTTCTGACGTACAACCAACGTCACCATTCTCAGCTGTTTCCATGTGTCTGTTCACGTCTGAAGCCCCATTTTCCATGAGTCATCCCCATTATCCTTTGAGTCACCCCACACATAATTAGCTTCACATTGGCCTGCTTTTGGAGAAATCACAGTCTCCTTCGGAGGAAGACACTAGTCTTCTGGCTCTTACCCAGGCTCAAGTCTCCAGCTGGTTTCTAAGTTTCACCAGGAACCCCTTTCTAACTTTGGCTATGTGGCTAGCTTCGTGGGTTAATGTGCCAATCAGACATTGCTTACGGTATTTTGGAATTAATTTCCTTGTGCCCAAGAATAGGGCCCAAGAATAATGCATTTAAATAGTTCATCTGATCCTCCTTCATGCCAAATGTGAGCATGTCATGGCTTCTCAGCCATTTCCAGCAGCACTGGAGACACACTCTGTGCTGCCCACTCACACAGAGAAAAAGTTCATTCTCTGTCAAAAATAATTCACAAGTAGAAAATGTTTTTTAGATGCCTTTGGTTTATTTTAATTGTATTTGGATAACACTAGATGACTTGGGGAAACACGAACATAACAAACATGATAAAATGGAGTTAATTGTACAGTGTGTTGCTGTTTCCTGACGGACAATGAATTTCAGCTCATCTGATTGCTAATCCCATACCTGCCTGTTTATTTTTTCACCCTCTCAGCTCTGTGCCTTGGAACCTGCCGGAAGCGTTAAACTATTGTACAGCTCACTGTCTCAATGAAAACCCATTTGTAAAAGCACAGGGAAGTTTTCCTGTAGATAATAGATCATTCTTTGTGTACCTTAATAATTTAGTGAGAGGTGCTGGTCTCTACGGTCCATCCTGAACATATAAATTGCCCTCTGACTCTTTCACCTAAGAATTCTAAAATTATGATTTTCTGGGGCACCATGGAGTTCCACACAAACAAAATCAAGGAGCAGAGGTACAGGAGAGCAGCAGAAAACTTGTGACAGGGAGGATGAAAGGCAAGTACTTGGGGAGAAGGGAACAGGGGATGGAGTCGTAGGGAGGAAGTGGAGGAGAGAATCAACAAAACAAATTACTAGTGAAAATGCCGTGATGAAACCTGTTGTATTCTACACTAATTAAAATAAATAAGTAAAAGAAAAATAAAGGCAAAATGTCAAAGGTTCTTATTCTTAAGCACACAAAACAGAAGTAAATGTTCTTTTCCATTCATTTATTTTAAAACACATTAATGGGGGGCTGGAGAGATAGCCTAGTGGTTAAGAGTGCCGACTGCTCTTGCAGAGGACCGGGTTCGATCCCCCACCCACATGGCAGCTGAGAACCATCTGTAACTCCAATTCCAGGAGAACTCCAGTTCCAGGGGAATCCAACACCCTCTTCTGACCTTTGCAGCATTGCAGGACACAGGTGCACAAACCTACATGCAGACAGTACATTCATACACATAGAAAATAAATAAAATTTAAAAATATTAAAAAAATAAAACACATTAATGGAAAGCCCATAGCAGGCAAAGACTAAAACAAGTAAGACAGAGTCTGAATAACTGTAATGAGAAGTAATCTCCCAATTTGCATTAAGATGACTTTCAAAATGAAAGTCTATCAATTAATCAGATAACAATGACATACAAAGAGATTTGAGAGCATTTAATGGACTACTTCTTATGCTACTTCAATTTCCAATCACTGCTATTATTTATGAAAATGATAAATAGCATTCTATTTCCTGTCAGGGTCCAAGCTTTAGTGTTCTGATAAGAATGGGTCCACAGTACCCAATTTCTTGATAGATGAAAAGAAACAACTACAAAAAGTGTTGCAACTAAAGAGGTACTACCAAATCTGCATACAGTATTTTTTCCATAGATTATATTTCCACATCACTGACAAAAACACTATACTGCACATGACTACTGCCTACGTCTTTTCTCATTCACAATGTAATGTTTTCCCTTATTAAACATATGTTCAGGTTGTGGGAATGACTCACTGATTAAGCATGAGGACTAGAGTTCAGACACCCCAAATCTCAATGCTAGCTGGACATCGTGGCCTACATGTAATTCCAGCCTTGGACTGCAGAGACAGGAGATCTCCAATATTATCTGATTATTGAGGCTAGCCATATCAGCAGCTCTATTTTTGATTGAGAGACCTGGGCCATACAATATGGTAAAAAAACCAATGCAGGA
The DNA here is from genome assembly GCA_009823505.1 of Rhizomys pruinosus. Classification (NCBI taxonomy): domain Eukaryota; kingdom Metazoa; phylum Chordata; class Mammalia; order Rodentia; family Spalacidae; genus Rhizomys; species Rhizomys pruinosus. The sequence goes on from VZQC01006754.1 coordinate 573,845, forward strand.
TAATTCATGACTTTAACCTCTGGCTCCATATATGTGTACACCCATGTGCATAGGTACCACTACACACACATGAAAATGGGGAAAGAAAAAAAATTCACCTGTCCCATAGAAATAAATAATATAAATTTATTAAACAATGATTGATTAAACCTTATGTAAAATGTTTTCATAGATGTGTACATACAGGTTTTTCAACTTGCAAGGACTTTAAGTGAGCAAGGGGGATTAAGGAACTGACATTAACTCAACTGTACAAAGGATCCAAGAAGACAGAGGCATCAGCAGCAAATGTCCTGATGTGGGAACGGGCTTGGAGTACTTAGGACATGGGAAGAAGGCCAACATACTTAAGCACAAAGTCAGCTGAAGGGAGAGGAGTAAATGAGGTGGAAAGAGATGAATGGAGCCCAATTCTCCAAGGTCTATTTGTCATTGCTGAGGAGCTTTGAATTTGGAACATGAGGAGAAGTGACAAAGGTTTTGAGGAGGAGATAATTTGATGTGCTATTAAAACGATTCCTTAAAATTTTGAAATAACTATGGATTTATACCAGAATATAAAATCCTAAATATTTTACCTGGAAGTCCTCAATGATACCTTATGAAATTATACCATATTATCACAACTGGGATACTGACATTAATGAAGCCAAATGCTACAGAGCAATTCCATCAGCCTCAAGTTGATTCCTTAAGCTCCACTTCCATGGCCACACCCACTTTTCAGCCTGCCTTCTGTAGCTGACTCCTAGCAACTACTGTCTCAAGTTTCTCCATTTCAGTAACTTTGTCGTTTCAGGGTTGATAGGAGCACACTGTGGATCATCTTTGCATCTTGACTTTCTCACGGAACAGAATTCTCTGGGGCTCTACCCAGGATTCTGTGCATATCAGTAGTGCATTTATCTTTATTGCTAAGTTGTAGTCCATGCCTTTGGTCCAGTCTGTTTAATGACTCATTATTGAGGAAACTGTAGGTTGTTTCCAGATTAAGGCTAAGAATAGTGATGATGCTATCAATATTTGTCTACAGATTTGTGTGAAAATGTCCCATGGACATTATATTAGTGAATTATCATGTGTGGCTTGATATTAAGAAGCAAGCTCTGGAAGTAGGGGTTACCCATTCCCCACCTTCAGACAGAAGCATGTTAGGGTCAAGTGCCCTCCAATGCGCCTTGTCTATGAAAGGGCTGGCTCCCTTAACTCTGTGACAGAGAAGAGAAAACAAAACAGCTTAAAAGAAAATAATTGTGCCCTTGAGAACAGCCAGAAGGTAAACCATTTCCAACAGATGTTACTATTATTTATCCCACAGTATAAATGTGCCAGAACTTCAACAATGGGAAGCTCATCCACAGACAGAAAGTGTGGTAAGAAACTCTAGCTGGCTGCCTCAATAAGGCTTCCCCTGTTGGTTTCTGCTGGATGTTTTGAGCACTTGATTTGATGATGTTTTGCTCTATTTATACTATCATTTGCCATTTATTTGTTACTTAGGCTTGATGTATACTTAACAAGTCTCTCACTCAAAACCTCAGGTATGGATCCTCCCTCTCTGGGACTAGGATGGTAACTACGGCTCTGGTACTCTAGAAACTACACACTACTCTGAAATGTCTACACTTAGTTCTAGTTGTAGTTGCCCACCTGGCACATTGGACCAGACCAGACCTACCTAATCTCTCCAACCAACTATCTATTCCTACTTGATCAGACCTCAACCAAGCTACTACAGCAGTAAGAACAGAACCAAATATCTACACAACAAAGGCAGGCTAGAATTTTAAGTCAGAAACACAATCAAATAAGTCCATATGCCCAGGTAACAATGCAAAAGCAGAGAAAACCGGAGATAGTATGTTCCTTCAAAATCCCTCCTGTAGAAGTGCTCTACCAAGAGATGAACTATCCAGAGAAATCCAGGACACAGAACTTAAAAGAGCATGATCAAGCATTTCAAGGACTTTAAATAACATACAAACAACTCAAGGAACTCAAAGAGGATAGGAATAAACTCCCGAGTAAAGCTCAAGAAAATACAACTGTCCTGCTGAATGAAATGACAAAGATAGTTCAAGATTCGAAAATATCATGGAAGTGTAATACTGAAGGAAATCTAGGCTGAGATGAAGAAGAAATGACAAAGACAACTCAGGATTTGAAAAATGAATTAATGAAAGAGAAACATTGAAGAAAACCCAAGCTGAGATGAAGACTGAATTGAAGACCTCAACAAGCAAATTTGAAAAGACAGATGAAAGTCTTCCCAGCAGAATGAAACAAATAGAAAACAGAATATCAGGACTTGAAGATAAAGCTGGAGAGCTGGACTACTCAAGCAAATAAAATGAATTTTTTATGAAGTACGGCAATGAAATATGCAAGAGCTGTGAGGTACCAGGGAAATATCAAGTCTACAAGATATAGGCACAGAGGAAGAAGAAAAAAAAATGCTATGTCAAGGACAGGGACCAGATCTTCAACAGGATCACAGAAGAAAACTCTAGATTAAAGAAAGACGTACCTGTATAAATGCAAGAATCACACAGAATAATAAATAGAGGCAAGAAAGAACGCTCCCATGGCATCTCATAATAAAAGCATTAAATTTACAGAACAAAGAGAGGGACCTAAAAGCTGCTGGAGAAAAAGAGCAAGTTACATATAAAGGAAAACCCATCAGAGTAATGTCTGACTTTTCAATGCAATCTATGAAAGCCAGAAGTGCCTGGAGCAATCTGTTCCAAGGATTAAATGACCCAGATGCCAACCCACACTTCTTTAACCAGAAAAACTGTTTATCATAGTCGAAGGAGAAAGAAAAATCTTGAACAATATAAAGAGTTTGAAAGAATTAATGTCAACCAAATCATCCTCACAGAGAATACTTGAAGCAATACAAGGGACTGATGAAAGGAATGATCATACCCAAGAAGCTATGAAAAGAAAACAAATGAAGTCTCTTTTGTGCTGGGACCAGAGGGGTCGGTGCTAGTGGCCTGCACCTTGGTACGGGCAGGAGTAGTTACCTGGGCAGGCATCTGCCGCCTCTGCCGCAGGTAGGGGGCCGTGGGCGGGACAGTCCTAGTCTCTTTTGTGCTGGGACCAGAGGGG
>VZQC01006754.1:584296-659296 GCA_009823505.1 Rhizomys pruinosus
CAAAGTAACCTACCATAACTATTAATGCTGCTTAAATACCTATATATCTAATTGCTTGTGCTTCATTAGTAGGATCGAAAGGTTATTCCTGGACAGACTGTCAGCCCATGAAAGGAAACAGCCAGAATTGACCAGAATCCAAGACAACAGCTCCAGAGAGAGTGGACTGTTCTGCTTCTCATCCACTTGTGCCCCTTTTCTAAGCCCAGGGAATAATCTGCGGAAGAGGGGGCATGGTAGAATGTAAGGGCTGCGATTGGGGTGAAGGGTGAAACTACAGCAATGTAGTCTGGACCCTCATTTGATTAACCTGATTGAACATACAACCCCTCACCCCCCGCTGGAAGGTGGGGCTGTGGGTGTTTGGGCACAACAGCCTGCAAATTGGTTATACATGAAGGATGCTTGTACTCATGGATTATCACTTATAGCTAAAAAATGGAAAAAAAAAACTGAGAGAGATATGCAGGACAGTCATGGCAGAATGCATGATCTCGGTTGGGGTGGGGGTGGGGGGGAAGGGAAGGGGAGATATGCCTGAACTGAATTGGAAAATGATGTATGAAATGCACAAAGCATCAATAAAAAAAAATGTTGAGAAAAAAAAAAGATGGTAAAAAAAAAGAAAAGAAAACAAATGAAGCTATAACAAAATGGCAGTAACCAATAAACATCTTTCCATAAAACTTTAAACATCAATCATCTCAATTCTCCCGTCAAAACACACATGTTGAATGGGCTAGTAAAGAAATACTAATTTTTTATTCTCTTCAAGAAACTTATATTACCTTCAGAAACAGGCACCACCATATAGCAAAAAGATGGAAAAAGTATTTCAAGGGAATGGCACCAAGAAACAAGCAGGTATTTGTGTTCTAGTACCAGGTAAAATAGACTTCAAACTAAAATTCATCAGAAGATACAAAAAGGTCACTTTATTATAATCAAAGGACTAGTCAACCAAGAAGACATCACAATCATATACATGTATGCATAAAACTGTGGCGCACATAATTTCATAAAAAGTGTACTACTGGACTTCAAGACTCAGATTAATTTCAATTCAGTAATAGTAGATGAGTTAAATACCCTACTTTCTGCAATAGACAGGTCATCTGGACAAAGAATAAACAGAAATGTCTGAATTAAATAAATATATAATGAATTTAAAATAAAATTATATATTATATATAATGTAACATATTAAAATCTAGTTAAATATATCATATATCTAATGGACCTAACAGACCAACTATGGAATATTCCACCCATTCACGAAAGAACACACATTCTACTCATCAGCCCATGGAAATTTCACTGAAATAGAGCACATATTCCAGCACAGAATATCCCTTCACCAAATATAAAAGCTTTATCACAATGCAATAAAGCTTAAAATCAACAATCAAAGAAGCTCTAGTAACTATATAAAACCATGGAGCTCAAACAACACACTATGATTGATGAATTGGTCAAAGAAGAAATAAAAAATAAATAAAAATATTCCCAGAACTAAATAAAAATAAAAACACAACACTACAAAACCACTGGGATGTGTTAAAAGCATTCCTAAGAGGGAAGATTATAATTCTAAGCAGCTACATTTAAAATATCAGTACAAATAAGTGACTAAATGATAAAACTCAAAAGTCTGGAAAATCAAGAACAAAAACAAACCCAAGCTCAGCAGATGAGAATCATAAAAAAATCAGAGCAGGGATCGGAGATCTCTCTCAAGACCACCTAAGCACAGTTCTCTTCACAATAGCAGGGAACTGGAACCAACACAAATGCCCCTCAACTGACGAGTGGATAGATAAAATGTGGTACATCTACACAATGGAGTTCTATGCAGCAGTAAAGATGACATCATGAGCTTTGCAGGAAAATGGCTAGAGCTAGAAGACATCATGCTGAGTGAAAGTAACACAGTCCCAGAAAAACAAATGACAAATGGTATCCCTCACCTGTGGATGCTAGTGCCAATTACCTAGTTGTAAGTATTTCTTGTGCATGGCCCCTTGAGCTTTTGTCCAATTAGTTGGGAGTGATGCATATTGGAAACAACAACAACAACAACAACAACAACAACAACAACAGAAAGGACTGCATCAAAGAACTGAATGAAACAGTGAACTTCTGCTCAAAACAGTCAACTTCCACATGGAGAATTTTGAGAAAGACTGAGAAGGAGATGAAAAGCATGTTTGGCAGAATACATGAGCTCTGGTGGGGTGGGGGTATAGGGTGGGGGACATGGGTCTAGATTTGATAATCTTGTACAAAAAATATATATAATAAAAAAATAAAAAATAAAAAAATCAGAGCAGAGATCAATGAAATAGAAATAAAGAAAATAATACAAAGAATGAATAAATCTAAGAGCTGGTTCTTTGAAAGATACACAAGATAGATAGACCCCAGGTAACTAAAAGAAAAAAAAAGCAAAACTAAGTCAACGAAATTAAAGATGAAAAGGGAAAGATTACAGTGGACACCATAGTAATCCAGAACATTAAAAGGGATTACTTTAAAAACAGATACTCTGGGGCTGGAGAGATGGCCTAGCAGTTAAGAGTGCCGACCGCTCTTACAGAGGACCCGGTTCAATCCCCAGCACCCACATGGCGGCTGAGAACCATCTGAAACTCCAATTCCAGGAGAACTCCAGTTCCAGGGGAATCTGACGCCCTCTTCTGACCTCCATGGCATTGCACGACATGGGTGCACAAAACTACATGCAGACAATACACTCAAACACATAAATAAAAAAATTTAAAAAAGGATACTCTAAAAATAAATAAATAAATAAACTGATACTCTATTGAATTAGAAAATGTAAAAGAAATGACTGAGTTTCTAGATTCAATCAAACCACCGAAGTTAAATCAAGAAGAGATGAACAACTTAAACAGATCACAAACAAATAAGGACATTGAAACAGTAATACAAACCCTCTGACTAAAAAAAGCTCAGGTCCAAATGGATTCACAACAGAATTTTACCAGACCTTCAAAGAAGAATTATAATCAATAGTTTCAATTATTCAAAAAGAGACAGAGGGAGAATTCCCAAACTCCTACTTGAAATCAGTATCACTCTAATATTAAAAACCAGGTAAGATACAAAAATAAAACTATAGGCCAATGTCCCTATTAAACATAGATGCAAAAATGCTCACTAAAACATTTGCAATCCCTTACAGGAACATATTACAAAGATTATCCACTATGATCAAATTGGTTTTATTCCCCAGATACAGGAGAGGTTCAATATAAGTAAATCAATAAATTTATGAACAGATGTAAAGACAAAAATCACATGATTATCTGAATAGTTGTAGAAATGGTTTTTGACATAATACAACTTGCTTCATGATAAAAATCCTAGAGGGAATTAGACTGGAGGAAACATACCTCAACATAAGCATGGCAGTATATAACAACCCACAGCCAACATCACTCTAACTAGAGAAAAACTTGAAGCATTCTCATTAAAGTAAAGAATGAGACACAGCTTAGCACTGTCCCCACTCTTTTTTAGTGCTTAAAACCCTAGATAAACTAATAAAAAAGAAGGAAATCACAGAGTTACTAGTTGGAAAAGAAGAAATCAAATTATCCCAAAAATTCTGCCAGAAATGTCCTAGAAATGATCAATATTCAGCAAAGTGGCAGGATGCAAAAATCAGTTTATAAGTCACTGGCCTTTCCATATACCAATAACAAGCAATCAGAGGAGATCCTGGAAACACTTTCATCTACAATAGCTTCAAAAAAATCTATGAGCCGGGCATGGTGGCGCACGCCTTTAATCCCAGCACTCGGGAGGCAGAGGCAGGCAGATCTCTGTGAGTTCAAGGCCAGCCTGGTCTACATAGCGAGCTTCAGGCCAGCTGGGACTAAAAGGGAGACCCTGTCTCAAAAATACAAAAAAAAAAAAAATTTATGAATAAACTTAACAAAAGTCAATCAGAATCTCTACTATGAAAATTTTTTTTAATTATTTTATTTTATTTATTTGTGTATGTGTATGAATGCACTGTCTGCATGTAGGTCTGTGCACCCATGTCTTGCAATGCCGCGGAGGTCAGAAGAGAGTCTCAGATTCCCCTGGAACTGGAGTTCTCCTGGAACTGGAGTTACAGATGGTTCTCAGCCACCATGTGGGTGCTGGGGATCGAACCCGGGTCCTCTGCACAAGCAGTCGGTGCTCTTAAGCGCTAGGCCATCTCTCCAGCCCTACTATGAAAATTTTAAATCTTTGAAGAAAAAGACTAAACAAGACACAGGTGATGAAAAGAACTACTGTGCTCATGGATTGGTAGAATTAATATTGTAAAAATGAGCATCCTACCAAACACAATTTACATATTCAACAAAATCCCAATCAAAATCCCCTATCAGGTTAGCCTTGGTAGTGCATTCTATTAATCCCAGCACTCACAAATGCAAAAGAAGGATCTCTGTGAGACCAAGGCCAGCCTGTTCTACATAATGAGTTCTAGGCCAGGTAGGCCTATAGGGAATGTGGGGGTAGAGGGGAGTACCTTGTCTCAACAAGACAAAACAAAGGAAAATTCCTGTGACATTTTTCACAGAAATAGAAAAAAATCATACTAAAATTTGTGGAACCACAGAAGACCTTGGACAGCCAAAGAAATCCTGAGCAAAAAGAGCAATACTGGAGGATTTACTATAAAAGATTTCAAGTTATATTACAGAGCTATAGTAATAAAACAGCATAGTATAGGCACAAAAACAGACAGATAGATTAACAGAACAAAATAGAAGACCCAGATATGAGTACATGCAATTACAGCCACCTGATACTTGACAGAAATAACAAGAATATACACTGAAAGGAAGATAGTATTGTAACGAATGATACTAGGAAAACTGGATCTCCATATGTAGAAGAATGAAATTAGATCAATGAAAATAGATCACCCTGTACAAAAATAAATTCCAAATGGATCAAAGACCTCAATGTGAAACCTGAAACACTGAAACTGTTAGTAGAAAATATACTCAGTACCCTATAAGATATAGGTATAGGAAATGACTTTTTAATCAAACTTCCTCTGCTCAGGAATTAAAGTCAACAATTTACAAATGAGACCTTAATAAACTAAACACTTTTGCAAAGCAAAGAAAACAAACAGTCAAGTGAAGAGGAAGCCCACAGAGTGGGAAAGAATCTTTGACAGCTAAACATCTGACAGAGGATTCATTTCAAGAATAGATGAACTCAAAAAAAACAAAGAATCAAGAAAACAAATGACTCAATTAAAAATGGACTACAGATCTGATCAGAGAGTTCTCAAAAGAAGAAATAAAAATGGCTGAGAAGCCGGGCATTGTAGTGCACGCCTTTGATCCTAGCACTTGGGAGGCAGAGGCAGGCGAATCTTTGTGAGTTCAAGGCCAGCCTGGTCTACAGAGTGAGTTCCAGGCCAGCTGGGGCTACATGGAGACCCTGTCTCGAAAAGACGCCCGCCCAAAAAAATCCTCATATTTTAAGAGCACAGTTTCATGAGTTTTGATAACTATACAGATAGGACACAGAGTCACACCCCAGAACCTCCAATTGCATTTGGAGGGCAGATCTCTATCCTGCCTTCTCCAAGGAACAGGTTTCACTCCACGGGTGCTTCATAGAAACAGCCGCATGGCCCAAACTCTCTGTACCTCATAGTTCCGTCTCTCCTTACTGGGTTTAAGTGCCATGTGCAGGAGGTTAATTCTTTAAGATTGAAGTAGTGCTGCGGGGTGTGTGTGTGTATACTCAGTAATGTACCTGTTCACCTGCTGATGGGTTTTTGGACTCTTTCCAATCTTCCACTGTGTAAGGAAGCATTCTGGGATCCTTTGAGAGCATCTCCTTTTGTTTTCCTTGGATCTTTAAAGTAGAAAGCTGAATCACAGGAAAAGAAATATTTGAAGATATGACTTTTATTTATTTCAATTTTATTTTTTTATTTTATGTGTATGAGTGCTTTGCTTGCCTGAATATAAGTGTATCAGTGTTAAGTAATGCCTACAGAGGCCAGAAGAAGGTGTCAAATCCCCTGGAACTGGAGTTAGAGACAGCTGCTCTGAGGGTGCTGGGAGCTGAACCCAAGTTCTCTGCAAGAGCAGCCAGTGCTCTTAACCACGGAGCCATCTCTCCATCCCCTATATATTGTATTTTATTACATGAAAAAATCACTAGTACCTTTTTGTGGCTGTTTTGAGATAGAATCTTACTCTGTAGCTCAGGCTGGCCTGGAGTTTACTACATAGCCAAGGTTGGCCTCAAACTAACTAGTCCTGCCTCAGCCTCCCAAATGCTGAGATTATAGGAATGAACCATACCGGGCTCTTACATACCTTTGTTATTGGTTAGTTGCAGTTTCTTAAACTCAAAATCAGATGGATTACAGATGTTTATGTAAATGCTGGGCATGGTGGCCCACGCCTTTGATCACAGCACTTGGGAGACAGAGGCAGGAGGATCTCTGTGAGTTCAAGGCCAGCCTGGTCTACAGAGTGAGTATTAGGCCAGCTGGGGCTACAGGGAGACCCGGTCTCCAAAAGACCAAAAACAAAATCAACAACCCCTCCACCCAAAAAAATCCCAGCCCTTGAGAAGCGGAGGCAGGAGGACAGGAGATGAGCTCATAGCCAGCCTGGGCTGTAGGGAGACCTATCAGAGCAACGGGAGTAAACGGAAGGAGGGGTGTTAGAGAGAGACGGGGGGGGGGGGTCAATGAGAGATTGATGGATAACAGATGATGGACGGATGGCCAATCTACAGATAACAGATGGTAGACAGATAGATGTTAGATAATAGATTTCTGGATAGAAAATAGATGATAGATCAATGCATGGATATGTATAGACTCTGAATTGAGGCCAGGCCTAGGGCCTCATGCGTCCCCAGCATCTGCTTTGCACTTCACATCCCAAATTCCATTTTTGACCATCTATCCTAAGGGAATTAGAACAGCAGTTTGTAAGAAACATTCTACTTTTGAAGCTACCTTTTATACTCCTGATCTCTTGACTTTACAGTCCTTGCCCATCACCCCCACCACCCCCACCCCCCGGCAGTTTATAAACCCAGCATCTTCTATTCTGATGCTTCTTGTTGACAGCTGCCATCTTTTCTCAGCTCTGTCTTGCTTTGCTGTGTGCACCCACAGAGGGACTTTCAGCTTCCCAGACTTTCTGAGGAAGACCAGCAGAACTCCAACCTACCCTGCTGGTTTACGTCTGTTCCCACAGCTCCTGGGGAAGCCAGCATCTCCTGCAGTACAGGGGATGGTGAGACAGCTTCCTCCATGACAGCTCCCTCTGGTTTCACACCTCCTCTCCGCTCCCTCTGGTCTCACACCTCCTCTCCATTCCCTCTGCTCTCACACCTCCTCTTGGCTCCCTCTGGTCTCACACCTCCTCTCCGCTCCCTCTGGTCTCACACCTCCTCTCNAAAAAAAAAAAAAAAAAGAAAAAATGGCTAAGAAATGTTCAAAATCCTCACCAGTTAGGGAAATGCAAATTAAGACTACTTTAAGATTTCATCTTACCCCAGTCAGAATGGCTAAGATCAAGAAAACAAATGCTGGGGAGGATGTAGGAAAAGAGGATTATTCATTCACTGTTGGTGGGATTGCAAACTGGTGCAGTCACTGTGGGAACTGGTGTGGAAAACACTTAAAAACTAAGAATAGATCAACCATATGATCTGGTTATACCATTTCTAGGCATATACCCAAAGGACCCAGTATCCTACTACAGAGATACTTCTTCAGCCATGTGTGTTGTTGCTCTTTTCACAGTAGCTAGAAATGGAAGCAACCTAAATGTCCCTGAACCAGTGAATGGATAATGAAAATGTCATGCATTTACACTATGGAATTCTACTCTGAAGTAAAGTAAAACAAAATCATGAAATTTGCAGGTAAATGGATGGAACTAGAAAATGTCATATTAATGGGTAAGGTAACCCAGATTCAGAAAATAAGCAACACATGCTCCTTCTCATTTGCTGATCCTAGCTCCAAATCCTTAGACATGAGTATATATCCTGATATAGTCAAAGGAGGCAGGAAAATAGAAAGTAACCACAGAAGGAAGGGGGAAGAAGGAGATCTAAAGAGGAGTATAGTAGCAAACAGGAATTATCAAGCAAGGAAGTGGGAGTATCTAAAGTGTGGAGGGAGAAAGGAGGACTATACTGGGAAGGGAGAGGAGAGAGAAATAAATGATAGTAAATGGTGTGAAAACCAAACGGAAATGTAGTATTTAATAAGCCTACTGAAAAATAAAAATATAGATGTGAGTGTATGTGTATAGCTAATGGCTATCTGACAAAAATCACAGTGCCAAGCATGGGAAACCTCCCTTCAAGTTGTTGGTCGGGGTAGTCCAAGATACTCTGCAGATAATAAAGGCTATTGTCACAACTGATTGCCCGCCAGAAGTCGAAGGTAAGATCCTTTTGCTGAAGACAGGACACACTTTGAATACAGGACTTGGAGTAATTGAGCTAGAACTGACCTGGAAGCCTCTTCCCTGAAGACTAGCTGTCATGGTATCAGAAGACATTGTGCAAGCTTCCCAGGGAGAAAACCAGTCAACGATCCCACCCAGCTGTAAAGCCTGACAACTGCAATGACTGGCCCAACAAACATCTCTATTGATGCAGTAGTGGCACTTTTATTTTAGGGATATTCAGCAGCAGTTTAATTAGGCGTAAGACCTTCTCAATGTGAGAGAAATCATGCCTGGTACTATAAATATAGACAAGTACACATGGCTGAAGTGTTCATAGATCCCATAGATGCTGCACTCATAAAATCTGCACAGTATGTAGTCTAATGAAATCTTAATGATAACAAAACCAGTTGACATGCCAAATTGGATGGGTCCCACTTCAAGGTGAAGAACTACAAGTAATCAACAGGTCAACAGATGGCTGTGCAAGGGAGAATCACTGTTCTCCCAGGGACTAGCTCCCTGACAGGTTTTCTAATCCCAACTGGACAGCCAAAAACACAGGTATACAGAGCACTACTACATGAACCCAGTGCATCACATACATGCATTTATATATATATATATATATATATATATATGCATATATATATGCATATATATATATATGCATATATATATGCATATATATATCCACATATATTATAATATATGTATATGTAACAATAACCAAAGAAAAGCACAAGAAACTGAAAGAGAGGGGGATGTGGGAGGAGACTGAGGATGGTTAGGAGGGATGGAAAGATGGCAAAGAAAATACTTATGTATGAAATTCCCAAGAATAACAAAGCATTTTTAAACTTTTTAAAATTTCTGTATGTGTATGAATGTACTGTCTGCATGTAGGTTTGCGCACCCATGTCACGCATGTCATGCAATGCCGCAGAGGTCAGAAGAGGGTGTCGAATTCCCCTGGAACTGGAGTTCTCCTGGAATTGGAGTTTCAGACGGTTGTGGGTGCTGGGGATCGAACCTGGGACCTCTGTAAGAGCAGTTGGCGCTCTTAACTGCTAAGCCATCTCTCCAGCCCAACAAAGCATTTTTAACAAGTATGGCTATCACAGATAATTCTCCAGACCAAATGGAACAACAAAAATTTTCATTCTTCTGGAATCATATTTAACAACACATTTACTACACTACATGAATTTTTAAAAGTATGACTCCATGACTTCTTGGAGTTTCAGAGAAAACAAATTTATTTTAAAATGTGAAATAGAATTGACTACCTTTTCTTTATTAACTCCTTTCTAAAATATAGATTTAGAAAGCTTTAACATCCACAGTGATGATAAAACATAGATGTAAAAATGCGTGTTTACTAAACAGTAAAGTGCAAAAACTGGTTTCTATAATGGCACTAACATTTCAAAGTCCCGCTGCACTCAGCATTTTCAACTTTTGGAGGTTGTTTTGTTTTGTTTACTCTATTATTGGTCTAATAGATATATGGAGTATATAATTGTGATCTATAAATATGTCTATAAGAAAATCTGTTTGTGTCAAGGAAGGTTCTACCAATCCAATGCTATTGAATAGAACTGATATTAATTTTATAAACCATATTACCTACAAGGGTAGAGCTAGGCAGTGACTAACATTATCTTATCTTTATATATGCATATGTATATATATGTATGTATAACATCTACGAAGATTAGCAAAAATTAAAGCTACCATGTGAATATGTGTATTGAATCAAATGTACTTTTTTAATTTTGGAAAGAAAAAAGAAAAACCGTATCTAGATTCTTCACTTTGAGTGCTCTGTATGTTTAGACATAATTTTAGCAAATGTCCATATAAAATACAGTGAGGCATTCACTAATTAAATACAAAATGCAGAAGTACTAATCTGGATGATTCATCAGTGATAACAGTTCTATTCTCAGTAGGAAGCAATCTCATGCTTACATGCTCTGTCTACTCTTCCTTCTGTTGTCACAGATAGCGACTGGTGTCTGCATCTCCTTGGGGGAATCCGGTGTACTATACTGCAAGGATCAATAATGATCTTATTTGATTAAAACTTATATACAGTAACAGATTTTGAGAAGGTGGAATTATAAGATATAAGGAGACTGAGGCCTTGAACTTCGACAAGGAGGGCCAGACCAAAGGGCTACTCAACCTTCTTCAGAGAAAGAAATACCCGTGTGTTTTGTAGAGATAACTAGTATTGGTCTGACATATTAGTATTAACCACACTGGTTAACATGAGCTGGTGTAGCTAAGTTGTCTAATGCTAATTCTGCAATGTCATAGACACAAAAAAGTTCTTTTTAAAATATTTTATTTATTACTTTTTATTATTTTATGTGTATAGCACCTGCGTGTATGCAAGTGTACCCATGTCATGCAGTGCCTGTGGAGGTCAGAGGACAGTACTGGATCCCCTGGAACTGGAGTTATGGCTGGTTGTTAGCTGAGTATGAGGACTGGAAACAAAGCCCAGTGCTCTTAACTGCTGAGCCATCTCTCCAGTCCCAAACCAGTTCTCTTTATTCTTTCCAAATTTTCTTTTTCTTTCTATTTTAAATGTTTCATGATAAATGATATCCAGCATCTCCCTCCATTAGTAATTTACTCTGAAACTATAGCTCTGATCTAAGAGGCTAATTTTCATTCCAGTGATTTCTTCCTTACATTTCAAACCAGCAATTAGAAGAACTGAATAGCATGAAGACATGATTTTTTTTTTCATTTGGATGAAATGCTGAAGAAAAGCATCTTATGTGACCGTGTCCCCCTTATCCTGGAAAGCTTCGGAAAGCTTCCCTTGCCACACAGAGCGATAGCTCGTGTCCTTATCATGGCCTCTGCATGATGCCCCATAGGCCCTGGCCCCAGCCTGTTTCTCCTTCCTCATCTTTCTTCCCCTAGGACCTTGCCCTGAATACTCAGGTTGTGTGCCTCCTGTTCAGTTGGAACCCTGGGCTTTTCCTGAACCAGGAGGTTCTGTGTTGCACTTCTCTGGATCTAACACAGAGCACACATTCAGATTTCTCAACTGTCAGTTCTTCACTCTTCTAAGCACCCACAGCCACTCTCAGAACCCCCTTACCCTCTTCTGCTTTAGCACCAGGTATGTACCTTTGACTTTGCCACTCAGCTGAGGTTCAGCCAAGCATAGGCTAGGGTGCCCTGCCTGTTTCCACTTTGCAAAGGGGCTTCATTATCTGAGGAAGAGACAATGAAAGCTGTTACATAGTATTGTGAATTAGGTCATCAAATTTTTTTAAATTTTTGGTTTTCTATTTCTCTTTGACTAAATTGTATGGGTGGATAGTATACAGTATGGTATTTTGATATATGCACACACAGGAATGATTATTACAAGGTAATAAATCTATCACCTCACATAATTACCTTTTCTTGAACATTTTATATCATTGTTAACTGTAGTCATCATGCTATAGGTTGGAAGTCTTGAGCATTATAAAGTATTTTCTTTTTTTTTTAATTTTATTTATTTCTGTATGTGTATGAATGTACTGTCTGCATGCAAGTCTGTGCACCCATGTCGTGCAATGCCGCGGAGGTGAGAAAAGGGTGTTGGATTCCCCTGGAACTGGAGTTCTCCTGGAATTGGAGCTTCAGACGGTTCTCGGCCGCCATGTGGGTGCTGGGGATCGAACCCAGGTCCTCTGTAAGAGCGGTCGGCGCTCTTAACCGCTAGGCCATCTCTCCAGCCCCCTAAAGTATTTTCTTTATCTCAAAAGGATGACCTTTTGGTTCAAGCTTGAATCCCGCTTTGTGTTGCAAGCGCATAAACAGCTTTACCCTGCATCTGCCTCATCTATCCTTGCTCATTCCTTTGTTTTTGCCATCCTGACCCCGTTGTATGCTGTTTCTTATAAACCATGTAAATGTTAAGTTTTGCTTTGTCGTCCACCTAAAAATGCTTTCATTTTAATAGTGTGATTTTATAGGCTCAAAATGCATGCTTGATCTCAAGACTATCACAATGCTTAGGCTATTTTATTTTCTATTTCTGACATTTTATTTCCTATTTCTGCTCCATGTAATCTATCTTAAAAACTGTTGATTAGAATGGCCTGAATTTTGCTCCAATCATTCATTCATTTTGTTCTTTACTTTTCTTAGCTACTGTAGCTTTCCCTTCCCCAACAGTCTACGACCTGATTTGTCAGCTTTCAGCTATACCCTTGACTCCCAACTATAACTATACAAAAAAAATGGCTTAACCCAGAGCTCTATCTTCCTCTGTCCCTTCTGTTTCTTATGTCTGGTATTTCTATTTTCTCAAAACATGTGAGTGTTGAGTGGGGCATGGCTCAGTAGGTAAATGTGCCAGCCATGCATGCTGAGAACCTGGGTCTTTTCCCTGGGATCTACATAGAAGCTGGTGAGTGAGGGGCATCTGCACTCTCAGCTCCCCTGTGCTGAAATGGGAGATGGAGACAGGAGAACGGCCCAGAAGCTCCAGGTCCAGCTACTCTGGAGTATGCACTGCAGCAGGTAGAAAACGAGACACTGGCTCCACAAGGTGAGAACTGACTCCTGAAAGCTGTCCTTTGATTTCCATATGTGCCCCCAGCCCAGGTACACTTCTGTCAATATGCACCATCTTTGATTTCAATTAATTACAAGAATGGTTGCAAGTTCTTTGACCAAAGACTCCTTACTCATTTTTTTTTTCTTCAGCGCTGGGAGCTCATATGTGCCAAACACATGCTCTACCACTGAGCTGTATCCCCACCCCACTTACTTCTTCACTGGATAACACTCACCTTATAGTTGGTAGCACAAGAATAAAACTTGACCATAGCATTCACGGTCCTTTTGTATCTCTGTGTCCTAACTGTTATATAACTTTTGGCTTTAGAGAATTTTATTTGCTCTCACTAATTTGCATACTTTGGCAGAAAGAGAAAATGCCAGATCTAGAAAGACACTTTAATTCTGTAGATCTTTTCTACTCTCTTTATTCTTTTTGCTTTCTTATAATATTTATTAAAAAAGAAAGAATAAAAGAAACATTTATACATGAAATTTTTCATTCCTTAAATAAAATGTGTTTCTATATTGTGTTATTTATTATTTTTTCTTACCCATTAAAAACAATTGGTAAGAAATATGTTAGAGGTATTTTTATGCCATATCTCCACACTTGGAACAGTGCCTAGGACACAATATGTATTCAATAAATGCAGAAGGAAGTGAAAGAGTAAGTGAACAAATTCTTCTTAATCATCACTATGACATATGTTTAAGCTTCTTCAAAATGACAGTCATGTATTCAGAAATATCTAATGTAAAGTTGGGATATGAGAGAGACACCGAGAGTCACAGAGAAAGAGACAAAGAGGGAACGGCATGAAGTCATTGTTGTTTGCTTGTTTTTAATATGATTTTTTTCATCACAATGGGCATTTTTGTGAAAGAACTTTTTACCAAATGTTGATATTTTCATTTAAACTTTGGAAAACCTGCTTTGTAATCAATTGTGTAACCCTCTCTTGTAGTTTTACTTGTTCCTGTGATTTTAAACATTTAAATTATGACTGTCAATGGTATAGCTGGATATAATTGTGTCATACAGTTTATATGAAAAGTAAGACTTTAATCTTATAGAGTAACATAAAACTGACTTGGAATTTTTCTTTTTCTAAAATATACTCCAACTAAAAATGCATTCACACTTGCTGAGCTCTGCAGAAAGAACTCATCAATCTGTGACCTCAAGAAGCTCTTCTGTCACAGGCCTCAAAAATGGCTTCCTTTGGGTGACTCTGCCCTCCGGCATCATTTTCTTACTTACATGGTACATCATGGCTCAAAAGTGGAACTAAGCATGCTTTGGAAACCCTAAGTTGCTCTAAGCTTTAAAGGCAATGCTAAAATTAAATTAACTAAAAGAGAAATATGACAAAATAGGCCAAAAAGATGATGTCCAGGGAGAAGCAAATGTAGAACACATCATCATAGTTACAAATATGAAATGCATCATTTAAGGTTTTGTTTCTACTGTCATTGGCTCTAAAATGCTTTGTTCTTCAGATTGCTGTTATGGTATAGGAATTCAAAGTAAGTAACATGTATGGAAGATTATGTGGTTTAGTATATACAAAAATCTTTTTCCTTTACATCAAGATAAAATTTATCTTTCCACAACTTCAACTATCACCCAAAAGAAAATGATGAGCACATTTCTGATTTTTTCTAGCTCTTTCATTTGCTTCATAGGTCCCCACCAAGTAAACGCTCACTAACATCTAGCACATCGACATATCCAATGAGGAGGGAAAACATACCAAAGTGATAAAAAAAAAAAAAAACCTAAGAAAATGCAGTCTGCATCAGCCATGGCAAAGCAAATGCTTCTGTGGCATGGCTGTTAGACACCAGTGTTGCTGTCTCCCAAATAAGTAATGTGACATAACTCACATGAAAACACTGAGGCTGTTGCTATTACCACTAGTTCTACAGTTGTCACTTCTATGGTGAGTGAAAACAGCTTTAAGAGAATCTCATTCGTCCAAGTTCACCATCTTTTTGTCAGTAACATAACAGACTCTAAACTGAATGCAAGCTGTACAACAAAGCTATTACTGTCTCCTAGGGAACCAAATGTCCAGATCAATAGAGAATCAGATATAGAGATCCTTCTCGATGGTGAGTGACTTTGCTTAGTATAAATGGTCAAATCCAATCTTTTTCTTTTCTTTGTTATTAAGCATATACTTTTCAGACTGGAATATGCAAGAATATTGTGTAAGTTGCATTACAAGTGGGTCTCAGGAATTTATGAGCCAGTTATCGATAATAAATAGGGAAACAGGGCTGGAGAGATGGCTTAGTGGTTAAGAGAGCTGATTGCTCTTGCAGAGGACCTGGGTTTGATCCCCAGCACCCACATGGCAGCTGAGAATCATCTTTAACTCCAGTTCCAGAGGAATCCGACACCCTCTTCTGACCTCCGCAGCACTGCATGACACGGGTGCACAAACCTACATGCAGACAATACATTCACACACATAAAAAATAAATAAAATTTAAAAAAGAAAGAAACAGGGAAACAAACCATTTATACTAGAGTGCCTGCACTTGAACCATATGTAGAAACACAGCTTCAAGAGAGTCTGAGGCAGCAATAAATAGTTTAAAAATGTGGCCATACTTGATTTCTAAGAATCAGTTTCCCTAGTTGTGACTGACAACTATAACCAAGAAGCTGATGCAACAGCGTATGGCATGACTTCTTTATGTTGAGTTGACAATACTCAGCACACATATGCCAACTACCACAGGTATCAAAAGCTCTCAGGGGCTGTCCAGATGGCTCAGAAGGAAAAGGTCCTTGTACCAAGATTGATGACCTGAGTTACATCTTTGGGACCAACATGGTGGAAGAAGAGGACCGAATCCTGCAAGTCATCCTCTGACCTCCACACAGGCACCATGCAATGTGTGTACCTGTTATTACACACACACACACACACACACACATGTGCACAAACACGTGCACCCACACATGCACACACCACAAAATAAATTCATAAATGTAAAAAAAAAGAAGCTCTTAGGGCTTCTTCCTACACATCTAGTTCCTAGATCACTTGCTAAGTAATCCATCCTTTATTATGATGCACTCTTCATTCAAAACCTAAATTTTACATTTGCCTTTTTCCTCCATTTTAACTGCTACTTTATTATCTAGCTATACCAGACTCTGCTCCCACACCTCTCTCTCTTCCTCTTTCCATTTTATTTCCTTCATCTCCTCCACCCCAAACTCTACTAAATCATTAGCACTAGATATATTACACATTGTAAATTTGAATGAAGATCAGAATTAGAAATGTCCATGCCATTTTAAAGTAAACATGAACTGGTAGGTGAACAGCCAGTATTTAATGTTTGTTCATTTAAAATGTCCCTGGCTATATGAACTGAGATTTTTAAAACCATGTAATTAGTGTTCCGAGGATAATGTTATGCAGGGTTTTTTTTTTTTTTTTCCAGTTTGGAATGATTAGGCTCTGGAAGGTCTTTGCATATAAATTGTAAATTACAAAGCAGAAAGGCAGAAATCAGGAATGCAGTAAA
This sequence comes from Rhizomys pruinosus, assembly GCA_009823505.1. Lineage (NCBI taxonomy): Eukaryota > Metazoa > Chordata > Mammalia > Rodentia > Spalacidae > Rhizomys > Rhizomys pruinosus. The sequence continues at coordinate 600,907 of VZQC01006754.1, forward strand.
GAAAGAATAAATCGTAGCCTGTCATCGACAGGGGAAAAATAGCAATAGCACTATTTGACAGAGCTGTAGCTTCTGAAAAAACAACAGTGAGAACTGCAGAACCTTTATCCTTAGCTGTCCCAGTTGTCAGGCAAATGCATAGAGCATTAAAACATCAACAGAGACATGTTCATTACTTTGGCTAATAGAGTTCAGAGTTCCCAGGAAATGTAATATTATCCAGACAACGTGATGAGATGGTGATAGAAATTCTTTGTTGGCAGGAAGCTTACAGGGAGGGAGATACAAGGGAGGAGAGGCCAGGAGCCTCCGTTTGGCTCCATGAAACATGATAGTGAGGGACCCCAAAAGCCAAAAGTAGGACCATGTGAAATGTGGAAGGTACGATGGGCTTTTTGGTGGTTAGAAGCCTCAAGAAGGAAATGAGCATGGAATAAGGAGGGGGTTGCCTATGTTTTTAAGAGAGATTTTAAGATAAATAGGTCTGTACACTGGCTATAGAACATAGGGAACTTTAGTAAGGTACCAATCATAGCCAACCTGGGGCTAATACTATGATGGAGAATTTTCCAGAAACCATTATACTTTATTTCTTAAGGACTCTCACATATTTTTCTTTCAGTTCTTACCTTTCAGCAAGATAACAGAATCCCAGTTAAATAACGTGGTCAGCTCATATCCGAAGAGCTATTCTGTGTCAATACATACATATGAAACTCTGGCTGTCATAATGTAAGAAAAGAATTAGTTCCACATACTGGGATATGTATACTTTATTTACTCTCTGTTGCTTTTATGTGTAAAACATAGACAGCAGGATTCATTTAACCTGAAAAGGTTGCCGTGAAGATGTGGCACTCAGTATCAGTAGGAAATAGCAACTTTCAACCTCTCAACTTATTTAGTCAAAGCAGGTACATATGACCTGAGTAGATAATTAAATCTGATGGTTAGGATTAACTTTAACTCTAGTATATCATTAATAAGAGATGCAACGGCTGTGGCAATAGCCTGTGATGTTTTGAGAGTCTCAGAACTTGAAGATAGATCACACTTTGGACATAGGGCTTGGAGCAATCTAGCTGGAACTGACCTGAAAGCCTTCTTCCTGAAAACTGTCATGGGAACAGAGGATACTATACAAACTGCCAAGGGACAAAAACAATCAGTGGTCCTACCCAGCTACAAAGCCTGATAAGCAACAATGGCTGGCCCAGCAAACTATAGCAATGGTGCAGTGGTGGCACTTTTGTCTTGGGGGTAATCAACAACTGTCTAATTGGAATTAAGGCCTACTCAGTGGGTGGGAACCCATGTGTGGTACTGTAAACATAGCCAAATACACATGGCTGGAGAGGTCATAGATCCTAGAGAAAAACCTACTTTCCCCACATTCCTAGACCAATGTAATTTCTTGTTTTATTCTCAGTATATAGCCTCAGACTGACAAATGTACCCTTCACCCCTCATCAGAGAAGCTTTTTTTTTTTTTTTGCAACAGAGACTATTAGAGAGTTCCAGAACTAGTCAAACACAGAGAAAAAGTGTCTGTGAGATGTTTAATGGTGTGTGACTCATCTTTAATGCAACTTCTACACTTAGGATGGATGCATCCATCTCTCAACTTTAACTAAAGAAGTTTTCTTATGCAGCAAATGGTGATTAACACAAAAACCCACAACTGGCTGATGTGCAGAGAACAAGAGGCCACAGAGTGCTTATCCCTGAATAGGGCAGTTATTTCAAACCTCTGCCTCTCAAGGTTCAGGGATCATTCCAGGAGGTGGAAAAATTGTAAGAGCCAGAGGTGGTAGATGACCATAAGGAAGCAGTCTTCCATACAACTGCTCAGTTATTCATGTAAACTCACAGCAATGGTGACCCAAGTTCTATGCAAGCTCAAACCAGACAAAATCCCCATGTAAACATGGGGAAGTTGGTAAGAAATCCCAGTCCAACTTATGGCACTTTGGTCAATTGATAGCTGCTGGGAGAGGGAGAGATAGATTCTTCAGGGATGGGACTCTTGGTGGGCCCAGTGGATGAATCCATACTGCAGGACATTTGGAGACACAAATCAGACTCTATAAGAATACTTAAAATTGGGTTGGGGGGGGCAGTGGGAAGAATTACAGGAAGGGAGAGGGGATCTGAATATCATCAAATCATGTTGTATGAAAATTGGAAAAATTCGATAAAAAATAAAATTTAAAAATCCAATGGCATTTTAACCTGGATTTAACACAAAACCATATTTTCTCAGATATTCTTCTGTGGTTGCCTGGGGCATAAATTGGCAGACTAAGTATAAAACTGAAGTTTTGGGGGTAGTTATGGTTCTGTTCATCAAAAAATAATGAATATTAAATAAAATCTGTACAGAATACATATTAAATAAAAAGAGTACAGAGACTTTTTTTTTTTTTTTGTCATCCAGAGGGCTGACTTTTCTTTCGATTGGCTTAAGTTGCTTATTCAATAGTGTTTTAAAATAAAGGGTCTCTGGGTTGGGGATTCCCGGCACCAGCAAAAACCGGAAGTGATCAGGGGAGGAAATCAGAATAAAGGATGTGGATTTGACTTGATCAGCTTCTACAAAAGATGAAACATTGGATCAAGTACTGCTCCTTGTATTGGGAAACATTCTGTGTGGACCCAGAGCTCATAATCACAGCCAGCTCTACAGAATGAACAATGCAGCTGATCATTATTCTCCTTAGCTGATTCTGCACACTTAAAAATGATATAGCATAAGGTGCCAAGGGGCAGCTTGTGGAGTATATTTGCATGGCTCCTAATTGAATGTGTCAGCCATGACTGATCACTCGTCTCACTATGTAATGAACACACTAAAACCCAGGCGAGTGAAGCATGAGGCTGACTTACCCTGCCCCCACTAGTGGTAAGGCTAGAGGCAAAACTGGCAAGGAGGCAAAATTGATTTGGGTGATTTCTATTTCCACAACACGCATGTCCTGCCCTCCACTTACAGCTTTCTCCACCCATCTGAAAAAGCCTGGTGTGCTTTCTTCTTTCTATAACCCCATGGCTGTCTTGAAAGTCTGCCAAGCACCCATGAGAAAAAACCATAGCTGCTTTGCTTTACAGATTGCTGTTGTGAGTCCTGCCCTGTAATAAGGCTCCTCCAAGAAAACCTCCTGTACAACAGGCATTCTTTAAAACTCAGCAGAATGCCTGACTCCTGTATTCACAGATCAATCTTTCAATAATTTTTTACTAAGTACCAATATGTGCAAGGCACTATGTCAGTTGTTAAGAATGCAAAGGTAGGGAACATCATTCATGTCCCTCGAAAAACTGAGATAGGTGCTATTTTCTTTTTTTTTAATTATTTTTTATTTTTTATTATGTGTATGAATGTACTGCCTGCATGTAGGTCTGTGCACCCATGTCGTACAATGCCGCGGAGGTCAGAAGAGGGCATCGGAGTCCCCTGGAACTGGAGTTAAAGATGGTTTTCAGCCGCCATGTGGGTGCTGGGGATCAACCCATGTCCTCTGCAAGAGGAGTCGGCGCTCTTAACCGCTAGGCCATCTCTCCAGCCCGATAGGTGCTATTTTCAAAAGACAATGACAACACCCTATGCTGGACACAGTAAGAGAAGGTATGTGAGCAGAAAGGGGCCACTAACCCATTCCTGGGACAGAAATGAGTTATGCCTTAGAGGTTTCCAATCACTTAAAGAAAGAATAAAAATAGTGAGCAACCATCCTCCCAGGGTTGAAAAGTAAGCTTTCACCTTTTGTATAAAATCTTTAGTAAATAGTGGCTCCTGGTTCTGTCCTGGTAGGCTGTTCTGAGGCTTCAAAGACCAGCTATAGCTGGCCAGGCAGAATATGCCAAAGTGGTGGTAAATGAAGGCTGCTTCTGAAATCACTCTCATCTTTCCTGAGTTCCTCACCTTTACTCCCTTCCTGATCAGCAATGCTGAATCCCATACCCTCCCTTGCCATAGCTTGCAATTTCTTGAATGCATAAGCCCCGTCCGCACCCTTTACTACCCCAGTTCATTTCTGCTTGACATCAGGGCTCAGATAAATGATGACTTCCTCCAGAAGACATACCTCTGTAGCTCTCATAGTAGAACACCCATGCACCCACTCGTTATCTGGTTACTTCTGGTCTATATGAGTTACACATATGTCCCTGTCCACGTTTTCACTCTTGTCTGATTTAAGAAGAAAGATGACATCACGAACTTTGAAGGTAAACAGATGGAACTCAAAGCCATTATACTAAGTGAAGAAACACAGTCGCCCCAAGAACAAACAGGAAATGATTTCCTTATTTATGGATGCTAGCACCAAATCCCCCAGTTGAAAGGCAAGCTGAGCAATGTTATTGTTATATTTCTTTTTATCTGAAAGCAACTGTGCTGTTATAATGTGAATCTCTGAATGTGAATCTAGAATTAACTTACCACATATTTTCAGACATTGTAATGACCATATATGAGTGGAAGGTATGTATTCATATTTTAGAGTAGTATAAAATTAAAGGGAAAATGTGAACTCCTAAAGATATTTTGGAGTTAACATACAGTTTATTTCTGGAGGACATAATTCTGGTACATATACAATGTTTACATAGGCATATTTTGGAGCAATACAAATGGGAGGGATCAACAACAACATAAGGACTGGATCAAAGAATTGATTGATACAGTTAAATTCTGCCCCAAACAATAAACCTCTGCAGAGAGAAACTTTAAAAAGACTGAGAGAAAGATCCAGGACACGTATGGCAGAGTGCATGAAATGGGGTGAGGTGGGGGGAAAAGAAAAGGAATATGTCTAAACTGAACTGAGAAATGATGTATGAAATACACAAAACATCAATAAAAGTATTATATTAAAAAAGAAAACAGATCTCTATCATTCTTCCTCCTCTGTGAACACAATGTATAAATAATGAGCTCTGTGTATGCGTTGATATTCTAGTTTTCAAGCTAGACATACAGTCTGTGGGTAGGTAGGTGGCTAGATGGATGGTGAGCCTCTATCTTTCTGTCATATTTAAAGAGCTTCTGGAACTTTCAAAATTATTCTTCTTGAAGAATAACTGGCACTCCATCTCTCTTTCCATACTTCCAGCCACTAGTATTTCAAGCATCTGTGTAAATCTGAAAGATATTTGTTCCTATTACAAGTGAGTCACATGATTGGTCACAGAAATATATGCTCTGTGCGTCCATTTAGGAGAACTACAAGAGAAAATTAGAATTCAGCAATCTCTCAATTTGTTTGCTGTGGTGTTAATAATCAGTCCATGACATTTGCTGATACACTGCTGCCTTTGCTATGCAAAACCTCTCCCCTAAGCCTAGTATGTCCACTGGCTGTTGTCTAGCCAGGTGCAAGAGTCTTTGTCTGAACTACCCTTGCTTTCCTAATATCTCTGCTACCTAGCACTCTCTTGCAAATTACACTCCTCAGATGACATCTGCTTTTGATCATGAATCACTTCCCACAAATATGACATGATTTCTGAACTACTCAACTTGGTCATTAAGCAACAAATAACCAAATCTGCAGCTACAGTGAGTGTGCGGTGTGGATGTGGCTGCAGGGACAGCCTTTCCTTGCTGTATGCTCTTTCTTGTTGAGCCTGCCCAGACCTCCTGCCAGGGCTGCTTACTGATGTGATGAAAAAGATGGAAGACAGTATAGAGGCCTCAGAATGTAATGATTTCTCTCCACATTAGCCAAAGTAGATGGAATACACTTAACATCAGAAATGCCATAAGAATGAGAAGTTTTGTAACTTTTATACTTCGTTATTTATGTGAACAGCAAGGAGAAACAGAAGAGAAACATTTCTTCTCAAGTCTGTATTTTTTTACTCCAGCAGGGGACATCAGTGAGGGACAGGCTCCCAGCATCTGTCTACTCTTCATCCTGCAGCACCTAGAGTGACATTTTATTAGTGACAGGATGAAGGAGACAGAAACAAGCAAACAAAAGCCCTACCATCCCGCAGGCTTTGGTGGGTTGCTCTTTTGCTCAGGTATGCAGGATGGTGCTCGTAATGAAGACCTGTTGCCTCAGGGAGGCGAAGCTGGGTTAGTATCTTCTGTGATTTGGAGAGAAATCTATCCTCTTCTGCAGTGTTTATACCTAATCCACCATTCCCAATTTCAGCCATATAATTATTAAGTTCCACTTATTCACCGTTTGGGTTTTAAAAATCTTTTAAAATAACCGAGGTAGGAATGGAAGCTATTATTTCTACTGTAAAATTTCTGTGATTTATCTGGACAATATTGATGTTTTAGTTACTATTCTTGTTATCTGACAAAATACCTGACAAAGGCACTTAAGAAAGGATGGATTTTCTTTGTGTTTTGAGTGGACAGTCCACTGGACCAGAAAGTCATGGTGGCAAGAGCACGAGGCACCTGGGTGACCTTGCATCCGTGTTCATGAAACAGAGACAAATGCTGGTGCTCAGATCACTTTCTGCCCTTTTTTTTTTTTTTTTTATAACGGCAGCCACAGTGGACAGGTCTTACCACCTCAGTAATCAAGATGATCCCCCAGAGACATGCCCAGAAGTTTGTCAAACCAAGACTTAAATAAATGGAAAATGAACTAACTGATCAGACAAACTGACAACTAGATTTTTTGGGGGGGCTTTTTTGAGACAGGGTCTCCCTTTAGTCCCTGCTGGCCTGGAGCTCAGCCTTGAACTCACAGAGATCTACTTGCTTCTGCCTCCCAAGTGCTGGAATTAAAGGCTCTCACTTTCTGTCTTTTATTGCATCTAGGACCTTAGCCCATGTTTAGGGTGGGTCTTTATACTTCAATTAACCCATTCTAGAAATTCTCTCACATACGTACCCAGGGGTCTGTCTCCTAGGCAACCTTAAACCTTGTCAAGCTGACAATCATATTAACTCTCAGGAAATAGGCTCATTAACATTGCACATATCCTAGGGTTATGTACTGATGCTTCCATTTTACAGCAATGTATTCTTGGCCATACATTGTAACCTCCCCATGTAACAGTTCTCTTCTGCACAGGAGTGAGCAGTAGCAGTGTGTACTCACAGGCTAACAGGGACATAAAAGCACACTACACTGAGCTTTGCTAGCACTCCATTTTATATGCCATTTCTGTAATTTTTAAATCACACTAATTGCTTGATGGCTCTCAGCCAAAAGTGGTTCTCAACATAGTGAGCCATTTAGACTGAGGTACAATAAATCATAAAATTCTAGGACTAGAAGGTGTCTTAAGAAAACTTACTTTTAGGTTCAATTTCAACAGAAGGTAAAAACAAAGCCAGAAAACTGGCATAACCCCCAAGAGCTAGCATGGAGTAGCACCAAGACTAGACACTGCATCTGACCAGATTCCCCCTCCATCACTGCCACTTCCCATAGCTAGGATCCTTGTCAACTGCCCTCATATTCACTTGATTTGCCCATTTAACACACGTACTAATTCTAGTGGCCAACCACATCATACTTAACCATTTTCATGGTGAAGACTCAGTAAAATCTTAAGCATAGAAACAACAGCTGTTATTCCCTGAACTTCCAGCATATTTTCTTGTTAGAAAAAGCTAGGTTATGTCTTGTCTAGAGTAAGAAAAATCTCACCAGAAAAACAAAACAAAACAAAACAAAAAAAACCAGACCTGATTTCCTACCATCACTGTGCTGCTTTGTTCTTTATAACCAAGAACATTTTTTAAAAGGCAGATATTTATTTCTTGACTGTTCTAACCCCACTGTTTCCTCCCTAGGCAGCTCATACTTCTGTTTGAAAAATTCCAGGGAGTGCAAACTAAATATACTATTGAAGCAAAACCCCTGCGAAGCTAATGAATGATTTTATGGAAAGTGAGCAGGAAGCCCTTTCAAGAGTGGTAATAACTGGATGTGGCCACATGAAGGCAGGGATTCAGGAACAGATCATTTGCATTAGAGAATTCAGAGGGTCACACGTAATGGCTTGAAAGGAGGAAAATCATTACTTTCAATCACACATCATTCTGGACGCCAAATGAGACACGTTAATGTATGTTTTCCACCTAGTACAATATGCCTAAATATTCAAAGGGGAAATATGGTACATTTGCCAGTAGTCTGTCTTTACAGCTGAGTACCAATTATGGATTGTTAGGAATCTGATGTATGTCAAGTTGAAGCCTTAGACTGACCTAGTATGGGGCGTGTGGCTGACAACTAACTAATAATGCAATACAAAGTAGCTGAAGGAGCACTGTCCTTTCATAACCCTGATATCACTTTAATATAGAATAATCCTTTTCCAGGGAGTCCAGGTTAAACACATCTTAGCTGACAGGCTTTTTCTGCATGTTCTGCTATTCTGTTTCAGGTGAAACCTGTGTTTACTTTAGGACCCAAATAAAGGATAAATGTTTTGGCCTTTCTTTTTTAAAAAATTTTTTAAAATATTTTATTTATACTTGTATGTGTATGAATTTACTGTCTGCATGTAGGTTTGTACACCTGTGTCATGCAATGCCGCGGAGGTCAGAAGAGGGTGTTGGATTCCCCTGGAACTGGAGACAAAGATGGTTCTTAGCTGCCATGTGGGTGCTGGGATTCGAACCCCGGTCCTCTGCAAGAGCAGTCGGTGCTCTTAACCACTAGGCCATCTCTCCAGTCCCTGGCCTTTCTTATACTCATTTTCAGAAGTTATTCTTCTAGTGAAAGGAAATTTTAAAATTGTAATTTATTTATTTTTATTTTACATGTATGAATGTTAGGCCTGCATGTATGTAAGTGCACCTGTGTTGTACAATGCCTATGGAGGACAGAGGAAGGAGTCAGATCCCCTGGAGCTGGAGTTACAGACAATTGTTAGCCAACATGTGGGTGATGGGATTTGAACCTGGGTTTTCTGCAGCAGTAGCCAGTGTTCTTAACTCTTGATCCATCTGTCTAAACCATGAATCCATGAATTAAAAAATATTACATCTATCTATCTATCTGCTTAATTATGGGATGGTGATTAATACACATGCCACATCGTACATGTGGAGGTCAGAGGACAATTTACAGGAGTCATATCTCTCCTTCTAACATGTAGGTCCTGGGAAAATTGAAGTCAGGTTATTGGTCTTATCAGCAAACACCTTTACAATGAGCCACCTCATCAGCCCATTAGTAAAATTTTTATAAAAATTAAAAACCAAGTTAAATTGGTCAAAATGTTACCAAGTCACACAACTGAGGGTAGAAAACTAGTGAGGCTACTATTACTAATTCTCTATACATCAAATGAAGATTAGTTTTAATTGTCTAAAAATTGCCAGCCTTCCATGAGACAGTAATATAATGACAAAACATCCAGATGATCATTTTATACAGCACTGAGCAGCCAAAGGTGAAAACTACCAAGTTCTGTGAATTATGTCCAAACCTTAGCTCTGCCACTTGCTAACCAGATGACCATAACGTCATTATCTAACTTCTCTGAGCTTCACTCACCCCTTATGTGGATAGTAATCATGACTTTGGAGGGCACTATGAAGAATTTTAGTGATACCCTTAAGATATTAGTCCAGTGATTGGTAAGTGGAAGATAAGTTATCCTTATAATAGCCAAGGTTCAGCAGCAGAGATGAGTAGCTGGTCTATCAATTTTCAGGAAACTGAGTTTCATTTCAGAATTTTATTTGAGTGACTATTGTCTGATGTCGGTTCATTAAAGTATGGACATATACCTATGTTTTCTAGGAAAATCAAGTAGAAGCTGAAAAGGTACTCAAAGATTGGGAAGTTCCAATATCAGTGGAATGAACAGAAGTAAATCATAATGATAATGATAATAATAATAATAATAATAATAATAATAAAGATAGCTTGATGAAATGGACAAGAAGAAACTGGAAAATCCAGTACCACTGAAACCAAAAGAAATCCATGGAGAGGGCCCTGGGGAGATGGCTCAGTACCTGATGCACAGGCATAAGGATATGAGCACAGAACTGTGATACCCCACAAAAGCTAGAAATTGCAGTACATGTCTGTAATCACATCTGTGGGTGCTGGAAGTAAAGACAAGTGGATCCCCAGACCTCGCTAGCCAGACAGTCAAGTTCTAGGTTCAGTGGAGAGTCAATCTCAAAAAAAAAGAAAGTGGAAAGTGATCAAAGAAGACATTGAAGTCAACCTCTGGCCTCAATTTACATGCACACCCACAAACACCCCCAGATACACACAAAACATTTAAGTAAAAGATAAATCTGGGGCTGGAGAGATGGCTCAGCATTTAAGAACACCCACTGCTCTTGCAGAGGACCTAGATTCAATTCCCAGCACCACATGTTGGCTAAGAAAGTCTTTAAGCTGGGCATGGTGGCACATGCCTTTAATCCCAGCACTCAGGAGGCAGAGGCAGGCAGATCTCTATGAGTCCAAGGCCAGCCTGGTCTACAGAGTGAGTTCCAGGCCAGCTGGGCCTATAGGGAGACCCTGTCTTTTAAAAAAGATAAATCTACCAAGAAGGTAGATGAAAGTAGATGATAACGTTTTGCTTACTACTACAATATAATTTACATCCTTACTATGAACAATTGCATGGGCTGGTAAGAATAGAAGACAAATTGAATAGAAGTAAAGAATGACCATGAAATAAGAAGAGATGGGGACCAATTTCAAGAAGGCTGGCAGGTAAGAGAAGGAAAGAAGCAAGAACTCAGCATGTCAACTACTATTACATAAAAATATATACTATTATATATAAAGTCAACTACTATTATCCAAACACTGGCTCTTTTTCCTTGGCATCCAGCTAGATACTGTAGATAATGCTTATAGGTCAGTTATGGCCATTAAGGCAATTTTTGTCAAAATAATGTAAGTTGAAGTGTAGAGTGTTATGCACCTGCGCACTGGCTTGCTTACTCCTTCGCCTAACAGGTCTAACCTGTGCTTGGATGTTAACCATGGCAACAGCTGAGTCAGTGACCAACACCTGGCATATCCGCGGAAGGAGCGGAAATGATTTTATATATATAATATATAATATATTATATATATATATCCCTATTTTCCCCTGATTAAACAAGTCTGCAGGAGCTCGCAATCTGCCTGCCTTTCACCTGATGCCTGGTGTCTATGTGTTGACTCTGCCAACTACTCACCCCCATTTCTTGCCATGACCCAAACTTCTCCAGCTGGCCCAGAGGAGGTTATAACATTGAAGATGCATACTAATTTGGGGACATTTTTCAGAAGTCATCTTAATTTTTTCCCCATTGCTGTGACAGAATACCCTAACAAAACAACCTATGGGAGAAAGGGTTCATCTTAGCTCACAGTTCAATGTACAGCCCATCACTGCAGGGAATGACAGCAACAGGAGCTCGAAGCAGCTGCTCACATGCCTGCATGACAGTGCCCAGTTTGCTTTCTCCAAGCTTAGACTGTACAGAATTCTTTGCTTAATGAATGATGCGACCCACAGTGGGTAAGTCTTCTTACCTCAATTAATTTAATCAAGATAACTTACCTAATGGATAACTTAATTAAATAAATCTCCATACCCAAGTGATCTTAGATTGTGGCAAGTTGACAAATAAAGCCATCATTGAAGTAGATGTGCCTTCTCCAAGACCCTCAAAACAAACACCTTCCCCTACAGTTCACTGTGGGCTCTTGCTACACCCCAGTGCTGTTATTTGTCCTTGAAGCTCCTCTGCTTTCTGTTGTTGACACCTGGGAGACACCCTCCTTAGGAATGCACAGCTTTTGTTGACCACGTTTTGTTATGAAAACAAAAACAAAAAAGTTGTCATTCCCCAGCCCCCTGAAGAGGAGCTCATTCCTATATCCTATGGAAATACAGTTTTCCCAAACCATGAATAAATTATATAGGCTTTTCTAACTCTACTGGAAGTTAATCATTCTCTGTAACATTTTAAAATAGGAAAATATATTATAAATTCCAAATGATAATATAAAAATTAACATGAAATCTGTATACATAGAAGGGAAGTGCATAAAACTTTCTGAAAATACGAGTGCATTATATGATGAGAATATTTGTCTTTTCATTAACTCAGAGTTCTGAAAGTTGTATATGCGACCACTGAAGTGGAGAATAATTAGGATGTAACCCAATTTTCCTTTGTATTGTTACGTATAGATGAATCTCTATTTCTCTTAATGACTTGTCTTCCTGGATTTATTTACAAGGTAATTGGCAATGTTGATTTTCATTATTCTCAGATAATACTGAAGAAGTGAGAGAGATGGATGACACTATAGTGCTCAAGTGGCCCCACTACCACAGCCTGCAAATTTCTACACTCCATTCTTGTAAGGACCAACTCAACTGCCTATTTATTTATCACTTGCTCTGATAAAAGTGTGTCAAATCACACCATATTCTATAATATAAAGTTGGTTGCCACTGAAAGTAGTAGGCCTGCTGGGAAGATCAAAAAAATAGCTAAAGCCACCAACCATTCTCTGATTGGAATTAAAGCCTGCTGCACAAGATGGAACCCATAACTAACTGGCACCATTCTGGGGTTCAAGAATCTGGGCTGGATAAGCCTTATGTCTTAGGACAGAACCTCCTAATATTCTACTAATGGATCCAGTATTAAAATAACTCCTAGAGAGTTATTACTATACCCGTAGGTTAGTGCATTTCTCAACCCTTGTCAGGGAATGTTCTTGCATTAAAAGGCAATTATCACAGAGACCTACAACTGGTCACTATGCAAAGAATAAGAAACTCAGCTCTAATGGGACATTTATATCCCACTCTCCCAACAAGACTCAGGAATCTTCAATTAAGAGAGTGTAGAAGAGTGTAAGAGCCAGAGGTGGCAGTTGACTCCAAGGAGACAGCAAGCCAGTTGCATATATGCACTCATGGCAATTTTGACAGCACATACAGAATAGATATGTTCATGTTCAATCCAGACAAAAATCCCAGCAGAGAGAGGCCATGCAGACCTGAAGTCCCATCCCTAACTAAGGACCTCAGGCATATGATCTCTGCTTGGAGAGGAAGAGTCAGTGTTCTAAGAAACTGTATGGCCCCTGGTAGGTTGACCACACTCGAGGGCTGGTTCCACATTGAAGATTATTTATTTATAACATAATTTATTTATTTAGGCAACATTAATTGGATGTGATGAATAACTTTTTTAAAAAGCATATGTCGGCTAGGAAAGTGGGGGGGTGGATCAGGGAGGAGTTGGGGGAGGATATGATTAAAATATAGTGTATGAACCTCTTAAAAATTAATTTTACAACCCAGAAAAAGCAGCTTATTCAAAAGACTGAAGGATGTCTACTTTGCTGGGATAAATCTAAATCCAAAGAAACACGGGTTGTTCCTAAACCAGGATGTAAAATTCCAATCTGTAATAAAAATACCAACAACTTAACTGAAATTGGAAGTCTTACTTATTACCATTGGAAAATTAGTATAATTATAAAATTACACTGGAATCCTAGTTTACAGCCAAAGAATTGCTGTATTTATTCTCTAATGTGAAGTGTAGCTAGCATGGTGCTGAACAAGGCACCTTCTTCAGCAACAGAAGAAATCTGATTTGTATTCCATTTATTCTTCCATTTCAGCATCTTTTTGGTCATGATTACAGGCATATTTTTAGAGCTGAATATTTCAGTTGAATCTTATATACCACCTGAAGGAAGGCAACCTCAAATAAATACAGCACTGAATTCCATGGAAGTAATTATTATTTATAATTACTTCCTCACGGTATGTTGGCTCATACATTTTAATGGAGTGCTTTCAGCAGTTGTGATTGCCAGCCTTCCTAGCATCTGTGAGATAAACGTTTATCCAAGCAGGATTAATATAGCCTGAAGTAATTTCTCAGTCAGCCTGAACCCTCTTTCTTATCCTCTGCTTAAGGTTATTTGAAAGGTATAGGGTTTGGGGTAAAGGGGGAAGTGGCAAGTCCCCACTTTACAAGTTCTGGTGTATACACAGTCACTCCTGATATTTATCTTCCTGGCAGAGATATAGGTCAGTGCAAATGCGCTTCAGGGAAGGCAGAAAGATTTACTGTGAGCAGCTGGAGGGTCATTCATTCCAAAACCCAGAGATCAGCTCGATGTTGGCAATGAGCTCAGGAAAGCTGCTCCCTATTCCCCATCTTTCTTTCTGGTTGGTTGGAAAGGGGGTGGGGAAGAAATCAAACTGACTGTCGCAAGGCAGTTGAAATGAAATACATTTTTGTAGGAAGAATACACTACATGAGAGAGCACTTGTACTATGCCTTTGCATACAGGCGATTCTCTGCATGTGTAAGTTTCTCTCATATTTAAATATCACATGACCCTGTTGGCATGGTTGGCAGTGCATCAGTCTCATGAAAATCATGATTTAATAGGATCCATGGACAGAAGTCCAGAAATACTAAGAACCCCTAATAATGAAACATTACTGAGGAAGGAAGAGGTGACACTCTGGCATTATAAAAGGGATATTTGGGAACATATGATGTCGCATCCTCCTTTGAAATTAGCATTAAAAAATATCATTATGAGATCTCCTTGGAAATTGGGATATCAGAAACACCAGGACACTGGAACCTGTGTACTTGTGATCAGGTCTGTTCTGATTCCAGGCAGTCACTTTATTCAAGAAGGATGTAGGCTGGAGTGGAGTCAAAATAGTAAGTAATTCCTTCAGCTGTAGCAAACTTGGAGGTTTGAAAGAAATGAGACAAACAGATGATTAGTCTAATATTATATTCTCTTTGGTTGTCTCTATTAATTTCTTAATTTAACAGACAATTCATTTCATATATATATAATATTATTTATATATATATATATATATATAATTATTATTAAGACATCGTTTGGACTCAAACGTTGTTTGGATACAGACCTGTAATCTTGGCACTGTGGAACTAGAAGCAAGAGGCTCCTGAGTTTAAGGCCAATCTTGACCACAATATTGAGTTCAAGGTGGGTATAGACAGGTAGGGAGACCATATCCCCAAACTAAATAAACAAAACAAAACAACAACAAAATACAAACTGTTTGAAACTCAGTTCTCCGCAAACAGCCTGAAAATTGAACTTGGGACTTGGTGGTTTGCTTTGTAGCTGATAAAGTGAAACAAGTGTAATGACTGGGACTATTATGTGCTGATCGAGTCTTCCTTCCACAGTCCACGTAGTGAAGGCTTCATCTCCACTGGGATACTGTGTGGTACTGGTGGCTCTAGGACACAGTCAGTTTAGATGACATTATGAGAAGGTAGCCCCACAAGAGTGAGCATCCTTCTGAGAAGAGAGATGGGGTACCTGAGCACCACTGAACTCTTTCCCCTCCCCTCCCCCTGCCTCTTCCTCTCACTCTTGTGAGGACACAGCAGGTAGGCAGTAAACCAGAATGACCCAGAAATTTGCCAGCATTTCTTACCTTGAACTTCCCAGCCTCCAGAATATTTACCATTAAAAAAACAAACAATGAAATAAACTGCTACTATTCAAGCATTGATAAAAGTTATTTTGCTATGATAACACAAGCAAACTAAATCATATCAGACAGGAAAAGAGAAAAAGGAAATGTAAAGATTAATTACATATTACCAAGGTTATAGAAAATGTCTGCATATTAGCTTCTCCATCTTTGTCTCTTTTTGTAAAGATGGTGCTATAATTTCCCAAGAAACATGAAAAATGTTTAGAATTTCTTCCTCTAAGACTGAAGGCAGAAGAGCTTGGCCAGTGCCTCCAATCCTTTTTAAATTGGAGGCAACTGTGGCTCACTGGGAAGAGGATCTGTGCCCCTGCATTTCCAGGCCTGTAAGCACAGACTTGGTTAGCTGAGTTGTCAGGGAAAGCCCTGGTAGAATGCATGAAGGCCAATGTGGTTTTCTTGAAGTGGAGACACTTATGTCACAAACCTGCACACTACCATTGGGGCTTAACACCAGAAGCAGGCTACGGAGTGCTGCGGGGAACTGGGAAATACCTGCTCCCACAAGACTACCAAATAAGGAAAGAATATTTAGAACTGATGATGTCAAGTGATATCTGAGCTACCAACAGTGCTTCACTCTTCTTCCTTTTCAAGACAGATAAAGACTTGATACCTGAGGTGACATATAATCTCTACTTCCTGCTATTTTCAATTCTGTACTTTGTAACTTGTTCTGACACTGTTCTACATGTCTGTAGTCGTCACAGAATTTCACACAGTTGTACTTTGCATATCCACTTGAGTTGTAAAGTAGGCTATAATTTTAGAAGAAGAAAGCTATATTTATTACTTCATGGTGTTTTGGGTAGTACTGTGAATTATCTCTTAAAAGTACTTATTTTTCCAGAAAATGATAGGTATGATTGCATTTTTTAAAGTGCAATGCTATAAACAAGATTAAAGGCAAACAATTAGGAAAATATACAGGAAGAATAAGCTTATTTGCAGGAAGAAAAATATCACAAATTCATTTTTTTTAATGAGTAACTTATGTAAGGTAAAAAAAAAGCAAATCACTTGCTGGAGAATGGATGGAATAAGAGACATTTGTGTTTAGTGAAATAAGCCAAATATCACATGCTTTCTCTCACATATGAACTGTAGATTAAAATGATAAATATGTATGCATACACAGATGTATGCATACATGCTTATGCATATGTAGAGAAGAGAGAGATGAAAGCAGTGAGAAGAGATTAAGAGAAGGAAAGAAGATGCTTAAAGACAGGGAAAAAAAGAGAAGAAAATGGAATATATTTGACGGGAAAGCTGTAAGAGGTCCCTGTAGGGAGGGAGGGAACCAACAAGAGAAGGGTGGAGGGGGAGCCGGAGCAAAGGACGGGGGCCAGGCACAGCGCAGGATGATATACACATGAAAATGCCCAAGTGAAGCTCATTATTGCCATGCCAGAACCTACACTATAGAGAGACAAGTCAGGAGGGAAGCTTCCACCAGGACTGAGGTGTTAGAGTAGGAGCCCACGTCCAGAGCATGGGGAAGGAGGCCGTGGGAGCCCAGTTCCTTGGAGACACCAGGACACTGGAGCATGGATAGCTGTGTTCTGATTCCAGGTGTTCACTGTATTCAAGAAGGATGCAGGCTGGGGTGGAGTCGAAATAATAAGTAATTCTTTCAGCTGTAGCAAAGTTGCAAGTTTGAAGGCAATGAGACAGATGATTAATATAATGTTGTATTCTCTTTGATCATTTCTCTAGATTTCCTAATTTAATTGGCAATTCATTTCTAATATACACAGAAATTTCCAGTGTCCGATTTAATACAATCCCTAAATATACCTACAGTTTAGGTAACAAGAATTAAACAACATGTTAACATGAACAAAACCCAGGTCACTTTCTCTTCTTCCATTATCAACCCCTTGGACTGTTTACCATCTGGCGAAGTCCTCTTTCCTAAAAACCTATCTATGTTTTGACTCAGGACTGCCTCATTGTCCTACAACAGAGGGGTCATTTACATATATATATGTAAATATATATATATTATATATATATTTTTTATAATTTTTATAGTTTTGCTTTATATATATATATATTAATATATATATTAATTATTATAATTATAATTATTATATATATTTATATATATATAAAGCAAAACTATAAAAACTATATATTTATATAATATATATATTTTATATATATATATATATATATATATAATTATATATATATATATATATATATTATATATATATATATATTATATTATATATATATATATATATATATAAAGCAAAACTAGGGCTGGAGAGATGGCTCTGCAGTTAAGAGCACTGACTGCTATTGCAGAGGACCTGGGTTCTATTCCCAGCACCCACATGTGCCTAACAACTGTCTGTAACTCCAGGGGATCTGATGCTTTCTTCTGACCTTGGCAGACACTGCATGACATGAATGCACTTATATGCGGGCAATTTACTCATACACATAAAATAAAAATAACAACTGAAATATTTTTAAAAAGGAGCAAAAGTTCAGTGACAACTGTTCTAAGGAAAACTGTTCTGAGTAGCCACCAGGAGGAGGAAGCCAGCCGGGATCCACAGATATGCAAAGTCTGGTCTGGAAAGGCATTTGTACCAGCCAAGTCCCAGAGGGGTTCTAGGTCTAGACACATTAGTCTGAACTTAGTCCCCAAGATGACAATTCTCTATCTGACTTTAAAATATCCAAATCCCTAGAAGTTATTCTTGTAAGCATGCTGGATGACATAGCTTTAAAGTATGTGTGTAGAGGGAAGAAGGGGCTGCATGGGAGGATGTAGAAAGATGGCTCTGCAGTTAAAAGCACTGACTGCTCTTGCAAAGGACACAAGTTCAACTCCCAGCACCCATATGAAGGTTAACAACAATCTCTAACTCCAATTCCAGGGTATCTAATGCCTTCTGGACTCCACAGGCATTGCATCATATGGTTGCATTTACAACACAACCAGAAAACTCATACACATGAAATAAAAATAAATAATATAAATAAATAAAAAACAAAACATTAAAAAATATTTTTTGGAAGCCTGGAAGCAAGAGTCTTCACTATTGAGAAAGCTCCTATGTAGGCTGGATGTCAGCCACCCTCTGTAACTTCTTAAGTCTGATACTAGGAGCCCATATTGCAATTAAGCATGACATAGCCATCTGGCCATCAGTTCTCTGGAAGAAAAGAGTTCAAAACTTTTACACACAGATAAGCAGTCATCTGTGGGTATCCAAGGAGGTTTGAGCCCAGGACCCGCTGTGGACACTAAAGTCTACAAATGTTCAAATCTCATATAAAAGTATAATATTTTCAGATGATGTAGGCACATTCTCATATACACTTAAATCAGGTCCAGGTTGCTTATAGCACCTAATGCCATAGAAAAGCTAAAAGCTATGTATGTAGTTATACTATACTTTTTAGGAAATAGTGAAAAAAAAACGACATGTGTAGTACCAAAGGAATTTTTTTTTAAATATTATCACAGTTGTAGTTGAATCTGAAGATGCAGAACCCCTAGATACTGATAGCTGACTACAGTCTAGTGTTGTTTTCCTACAGCAGATGGGCAGGCTGTCTCATTCCTTCAACTCCTACAAAATAGGAAGGTCATGACTTTCCTTATATCCTCCTGGAGGGTTACAATGAATACTGATTTTACTGCAGGGATTGGATTGGATTGAACAGTGAACTATTAAATGTTTTGCTTTTTATTTTTTAATTATGTACTACTTTAAAAACACCTTGATTACATTGAAAAATCTTTGTATAGTGTGGAGAATTTGGAAAAGGGAGTGAATGCCAAATTCACTGTATTGTTGAAGTTTGGTAATATACCTTTGTCAGGTAAATATATTTAAAATTTTACTTAAAGGTTTTTTTTTTTTTTTTAACTTTCCATAGTGCGATTTTTATCTCTAGAAGTTCAATTAAGTGTTTTACATTTTCTGTAGGGTAAAGGTTAGGTACACTGGAGCTGTAGAGAGGGTAGCAGAAACTGATGGGACCCTCTTGGTGCCTGGAAAAGGGAGAGGCCCAACATCAAGGCCTGCATACCCAGGACCACATGCGGAATCAAGACCATAGCTGGCCCTCAGGGAAGGCGGGAAGTCCATTTTGGAAAGTCAGTCTGCACGCCTGCCTTTAATCCTAGTACTCAGGAGGTAGAAGCAGGCAGATCTCTGTGAGTTCAAGGCCAGCCTGGTATACAGAGTGAGTTCCAAGCTAGCTGGGACTACAGGGAGACCCTGTCTCAAAAAGATAAAAAAAAAAGTCAGTCCTCCAAAGACTAGAATCTGCAAATGACAGAGAGAGACGTCCCTTGACCCCACAAAAAATAAATGGGTTTATATTCTCCCTCCTCACATCTCTCTTATTATTCTTTTAGTCCAACTCTTTTTATTTTGAGTTATCTCTTCGATGCAATGAAAATCAGCAGGGTTCAGCACACTGCTCTCGTCATTTTTCCCACTGCTCTAAAACAGAGGTAGGCCCAGTGCTAATGGAACCTGAAGTTTATACAACTAAAAGGTGCCCAGAACCAGCAAGAATTTCACCAACACCCCCCCCCCAAATAGGAAATCATCAAATAGTGGGACACTGTAAATTATTAACCTTATATGAGTAAGGGGAAGTTTCAAAAAGACAAAGCATAATTTTCTTTTTTTAAATTTAATCCAAGCTGTAATACTAATAAAAACCAATATTTCTTGAGTATCTATGCTTATGAATGTTTTTCCCTGAGTATTCTCTATAGTTGTATTATAAGGCAGATATTATAACTGTGTCCATTTTATGGATGAAGAAAATACAGCTGAGAAGTTAGGTAGGCTCTAGAACAGAGCAGCTTAGAAGCCGAAGTGAGGCAGGTTGGCCTGGCTCCTAAGCAGAATGCAACACTAGTTCCTGAGAGACAGAGTTCCTCTAAGCAATCTTATTTCCCTGCAGCTTTCCAATGATCTGAATAAATACCCCTCAACTTGAACAACTGAAATAAGGGGAAGAAACAATAGTGACAGAAAACAAAAACACTTGAATAAAATTTGCAAGTAAAGCCAAACACACTTCTCAATTATGTGTAACGAAAATGAGTAGAATCTCCCTCTGTCAGACACAAGCATACATGGTCAGATAGCCTGGACAGTCTCAGACCCTAACACATTCCTAAGCACCTGGTATGAGGGTGCTAGGTCTCCTGATTTTAATGCATTAGTAGCCCATAGTTTAGTGGAAGAAGCAGATTAAAGTCAATAAATCAGATGAAGTCAGATTCTCATGTACCTGTGTCAGTAACAGAACTTTAGGTAGAGCAAATTTTAACTACTGCTCTCATTTTCATTTATTTATTCCTATTCTCTATCTGTAACGTTCACACTATTTGTTATATATTTGTTTCCTGGATTATCTACTATTGACTCTTACTGTAAAAACACACAGTATTATCCGGTAATGGCAGATTGTACTGTATGTGATCTGTCATCAATCTCTGTCTTACCTCTCACTTTCTTCCTATAAACTAGTTTTAAGAAGCCCCATGGCCTTCCCAAAAGATATGCCATCTTCCAAGGGAAGGAGAAATCAAGGAAAGATGCTGTGTTTGGAAACCCATACTCTTAAAATAGAGTAATGCGTTTTTAGGCTAAGCCTGCTGCCTAGGTAAGGGTTGGGAAGTTGAGGGAATGCTGTCCA
This sequence comes from Rhizomys pruinosus, assembly GCA_009823505.1. NCBI lineage: Eukaryota > Metazoa > Chordata > Mammalia > Rodentia > Spalacidae > Rhizomys > Rhizomys pruinosus. The sequence continues at coordinate 622,084 of VZQC01006754.1, forward strand.
GCCCCCCACCCCGCCCCCCATTCTGAGAAGTCAGTTTCCTTTACTCATTAGCATGTTTGAAGACAGGCTGACATGACTTTCACCAAAAAAAATTGGAATTGCTGTGGCAAATCCAAGAGCTTGAGGAAACAATCTCTCTTTGCTTGAGATAGGATACATGATATTGAAACTTGCCCATTTTATTCATGGCATGTTGACAGACACAAAATGGGAAATTAGGCTGAAGGGAATGTAGGGAAAATGTTTCAAGACCTCATTGTCTAAGAAGGAAGTGAGGAGGGAAAGTAATGAAAAGCAAAGTTAGTAACCAATGGGAAGTGGAACTCTATTTGATCTTGAAGATAGGGAAGGAAAACAGGGTGTTATAACAAGAAGAGAAGATGAAGGAGCAGGTAGACCTTCAGCCGAACAGATCATGTTGGAAGTCTTGAAATTTGACACTGTTCTTTCCATGATCCTCTGCCCCAGCTATTCCAAATAAAAAAGTTGTCAGCTGGCAGCTACACTTGAGCCAAGCTAAACCTGTTGTCCGGCTCAGCTCCAGAAATCAGAAGGAAGTCTACGGAGTCTGGTCTGTCCCACTCACCAGATCTATCTGATCTTAATAGATGAAGTTTGTATTCTGCTCGGCAGGAATACGCACAGTGTGACAGCAGGCATGTCAGACCACCTGGGACCTGCTTTTTAGAATGACCCTTACCATATTAGATGCTTACTGACAATCTGGGCTCCCTGATTCTGTTCAAAGAGTGTTTCTGCTTTGGGAAGCTTGGAATGACGCTCATAATCTGCATCTTAAACAAAATCCTCAAAAAACGTCCCACAAGAGACTTTTGATGTTTGGAGAAGCCAGAGTTTCTGTGCTGAAATCATTGACCAGACCATCCCCGGAAGCAGCAGTGCTGATGTACCAAGTGGAACAACTCTGTCTGCCCAGGCTCCCACTTTCCATCCCCTTCCTTGGTTCCCTTTGAAGTGAATCTCTCTCTCATTCTAAGAACCCACCTGTTTACTTCTTTTTGTCTCTGAGCAAGAAGCTTCTCTCCTTTAATCACAACTTTTAGCCTTTAGTAGCTCTGTCATTATAAAAGTCCATGTGCGGGGCTGGAGAGATGGCCTAGCGGTTAGGAGCGCCGACCGCTCTTGCAGAGGACCCGGGTTCGATCCCCAGCACCCACATGGCGGCCGAGAACCGTCTGAAACTCCAGTTCCAGGAGAACTCCAGCTCCAGGGGAATCCGAGACCCTCTTCTGACCTTCGCGGCATTGCACGACACGGGTGCACAAACTTGCATGCAGACAGTACATTCATACACATACAGAAATAAAAAAAAAAAAAAAGTCCATGTGCTATTTAACTCTCAAAGCTCACAGCTGCAGACTTATTTATTCATACTCATAAAAGCAAAGTGAGAAAAATGTTTTCATTTCACACTCTCTTGTTTCCAATAGATGGCGAATTTGTGATAAATTAATGGTAGAGATGAAATTAATGGTAGAGATAAAATTAATGGTAGAGATGAAATATGTTGAGTTTTGCATTGACCTGGAGGTTGTTTCCAAAATTTTAAGGAAAGGGAGGGAGCTTTCTAGGCTTTTGCTCCATTTAAAAGGGAAAGACAAGAGTCTGGGGTATAGCTATTCACAGAGCCTCACTATGTTCAATGCCCGGAACTGGAGGAAAAAAAAATATATTTAACTAAAATGAAATTATCTGCATAACCTCATTTCTCTGCCTCGTATATGGTAAAGTGTCAACAATATGCCTTTTGAATCTGACTCAGATTCCATTGTGGAAACCCAGGCAATCTAGCTTAAAGAATCTAGGGAAGTTGACCATATCATTTGTTGCTAAAACTGCATTTATTCATTGATTACCAAACCACTTTTAAATTTTGATTGTGTTAGGACATTTGAGACACTGTCTCACTAGTCATGCACAGCTGCCTAGACCCTGGCAACTAGTATCTGACAAACTCTGAGAGACTAGAATTTCAGGATCCAGGAGTTGGTTTTCATGAACTGTACTCATCTCTCTGGATTTTGCCAGGAATTCCAATGGAGGAATTCAGTGGCGCCACTAATTAGTTGTCCATTGGAGATGGAGGAAGGAGGGAAGATGATTTGTCATTCATAGCCCTTGCCTCTCTTTCCAGAATTGGAGAAATTGTTATTCCAGATAAATGGGTTTGAGCAGCAAGGACAGGACTAAATGTTCTGTTTTCTTTTCCTTAGCAGTAGCAATTACCATGCCGCTGATGGCTGGGTTGGAATAAAGGGTGTGTCTTAGTGTTTTCATAATGAACTAATAGATGTTTTTAATGATTTTCCACTATAATTTCTTATGCAATATTATCAATTGCTATAGCTATAGGTACAATCCAGCTACATGTGATTCTTCTGGGCTTTCAGTGGGTTCTATGGGTCTAAATGGGTCCAAGAACACCACAACAGGCACACTATACATGCTCTGCTATTTCTCAGAAACAATTCTGAAAGACAAAAATTATTGCCCTCTTTTATAATACATAAAATCCAGGATATATCACAGCTAAATAATTTTCACAGAGTCAACCTATCAGGCTCTCAAAATCCATTACTGTCTCTCTCGCTGCTCTTGAGTTGCCCTTGTGTTTGGCACACTGTTAGGGGGTTTAATATACAAATGCCAGACCAAATATAAAAATAGACTTTGACCCACACCTGCATCAACTTGATCGGGAAACCAACCTCTTTGTCTATATATAATCAGCAAACCAGAAAGCCAGCCTGCTACAGGTCAGACTTGCAGAAATCAAATTGTTCTCTCGAGTAATAGACCAGGAAGCTGAAAAGAAATCTCAGTAATCAGTCCAAATGAACCAGGACTTATTTAACAATTGGCAACCTTACTAGTTTTTGTCCTTGCTTCCAATTTAGGGCCAATCAAAGAAGTCAAATATGTGCTCTAACCAATCACATGAGCTCCAAAGATGTTTACCTCACCCACAGCCTCCTGTCAGACCAGGCCCCCCAAAATTGGTTTCCCACAGGTGTCTCACACCACAATTCTTTTGATATTTATAAAAATTCAAGTGAAGAGACTGACTCTTTTACAACTGCTCACGTTTGGTTGTTCTTTGTTTATATCGACCCTGAATTCTGTGTCATTATTCTGTAAGTCACTGAAAGATAATAAGAAACTTCAAAACCTATAGCCCCTCAATCCAGAACCTAGGACAACTCTGCATAGCATGTAGTATTCACTCATAAATACCTGGTGTGTTGAGATTTCAATGCTGAATTATTGTCTGAAACACAACTACCACGAAGCTCTCTGGCTATTTTCTCTAAACTGTCTAGTCCAAGGCAGTCATTAACCTTTCCATGTCACTAGTTTCCAGATACCTGGGGAACTAAGACCAAAATAATGTTAATAATAAATGCTAATGGGTAACTGACAAAAGATAGCCATATTTTCCTACTCTTAGAATGGTTTAAAAAAGAAATATATCTGGTTCTGATGGAGGAGTCTTGCTTGACTCAAGGAGACCCATATTTGCTTTATTGGTCTAGTGGCCTTTGGTAACACTCTCTGGTATTCCAGAGACCATCTGTACACTTGCATGTGTGGTCTCAATACATCTTTCCCATGTTAACCTCAGGTCTTCAACAGCAGGGCCTTATTGCCTCTCTTCTTGCAGGTATCCCAGTTTAGAGGCAGGGAGCCTTTCCCTTTTCGGGGGGCTTGGATCCCCTGGCCAACATCTCCTTGGTAGAATAATCCATTGCTGATTTCAGACCTCCTGTATTAATATATTTTGCTTAAGTGCATAGCATAAGGAGACTTTAGTATTATATTTGGTTCTGAATAGAGAATAATCCTTTTCACAGTTCCTATGTCTATTAGTCAATTAAAGAAGGCAGTTTTACCGGTTTTATAAGAGATTACCTCTATAGCCCAGGGAACAAACTGCGGAAGAGGAGGCGTGGTAGATTGTAAGGGCTGTGGAGAGATAGGGGTGAATCATGAGACTACAGGAATATAGTCTGGACTCCTGATTGATCAACATGTCTGTGCATACAAGCTTCTCCAACTGGTCTATGGGAACCTTGGGTTGTTCAAAATTTGGACATAGATACTTGCAAAATGCACCAATTATCTGATTGTATGACATAATGAGTGACATCAATGCTATCTGCAAACAACTGTGTCAAACAACTGTGTCATTGTATTGTAGAATCCCTTAAAAAATAAAAAAAAAAAAACCAATCACACACCACACACACACAAAAGAGATTACCTCTATAATAGGTTGTCTCCAATTTACAGTTGGAGAACGACCTCATCATCACATATTTCTCCTTGTTCTATGGGGGGAGGTAAGAAGTCTCTCTATTAAATCTTTGCGCACCTAGAAGGTTAAGTTCCTGCCTGGAAATACTGTGCATCAGAGGCAGCCAAAATGCCTGAATATTCCAAATCTAATTGGCATTAGCTCTCTCCTTGGAGGAAAACCCACGGCTGATGCCACAAGCTTTACATCTCTAATGGTTAGGTGATGTTATAAGCCACAGTAAGACTTGTCTTTTAACAGAAAAAAAAATGTTATTCATGGATTAACATACCATCCAAATACACTCGTGAATATACCAAGTGACCTACCATAACATATTGTACTGTTTAAATACCTATATATCTAATTGCTTTTGCCTTTTTGTAGGATTGAAAGGTTATTTCTGGACAAACTGTCAGCCCATAGAAAGGAAACAAGCCAGAATTGACCAGAGTCCAAGACAACAGCTCCAGAGAAAGTAGACTGTTTTGCTTCTCATCCACCTGTGCCCCTTTTCTAAGCCTAGGGAACAATCTGCAGAGAGGGGGCGTTGATAGAATGTAAGGGCTTTTCAATTGGGGTGAATGGTTTACTTAAACTACAGCAATATAGTCTGGACACTCATTTGATCAACTTGATTGAACATACAAGCCCCCCCTGCTGGATGGTGGGACCCATGGGCTGTATGGGTTTGGGCACAACTGCTCGCAAAATTGGTTTTACATGAAGGATGCGATGTACTCATAAATTATCACTTATTGTTAAAAAAACGAAAAAAAATGTGGAGAAACATCCTCGCAGGACACGTTTTATGGCAGAATGCATGATCTGGGATGGGGGGGGGGTGGGGTGGGTGGAGTGGGGGCGCTATCATGGGAAAGGAGATCTGCCTGAACTGTTTTATTAAATATATAAAAATAAATGAAACAATAAAAAAAAAAAAAAAAAAAAAAAAGAAAATTATCATTTACAGATTACCAGTGAGTTAGGAAAGAATGAAAATGATGTTGGTCTAATTTAAAATGGTTCTTAAAATGCAATAGACTTCATTTTCTAGTAAAAAGACATTGCCTTACTTTTCATCTGAGGACACATTTGTCAAAGGCCAGTGAGGATCAGGAACATATCTATCACAGGCTGCTGTGGGTCAGTGCCTGGAACATGGTTCCTATGGCAGGGAATGTGTTCAGCTTAACAGAGCAGGAGGACGACTCTGGATCCTGGTCCACAGATCCCTGACTATCCTGGGCTCTGTGGTGAAATCATCAGCCTCATGGTCTTTTGTTACACAAGTTCCCAGGCCATTTGTTTCCCTTTGCAGAGGACACTGGAGTGTCCTACATAAGGCTGAAGGACACTGGAGTATCCTACATAAGGCTGAAGGACACTGGAGTATTACATGGCTAAGACTGACTCAAGGCTGAAGGACATTGGAGTATCCTACATAAGGCTGAAGGACACTGGAGTATCCTACATAAGGCTGAAGGACACTGGAGTATCCTACATAAGGTTGAAGGACACTGGAGTATCCTACATAAGGCTGAAGGACACTGGAGTACCTACATAAGGCTTGAAGGACACTGGAGTATCCTACATAAGGCTGAAGGACACTGGAGTATCCTACATATGGCTAAAGGACACTGGAGTATCCTACATAATGGCTAAAGGACACTGGAGTATCCTATATAAGGTTGAAAGACACTGGAGTATCCTACATATGGCTAAAGGACACTGGAGTATCCTATATAAGGCTTGAAGGACACTGGAGTATCCTACATAAGGCTGAAGGACACTGGAGTATCCTACATAAGGCTGAAGGACACTGGAGTATCCTACATAAGGCTGAAGGACACTGGAGTATCCTACATAAGGCTGAAGGACACTGGAGTATCCTACATATGGCTGAAAGGACACTGGAGTATCCTATATGGCTTGAAGGACATCTGGAGTATCCTACATAAGGTTGAAGGACACTGGAGTATCCTACATAAGGCTGAAAGACACTGGAGTATCCTACATAAGGTTGAAAGACACTGGAGTATCCTACATAAGGCTGAAGGACACTGGAGTATGCCTACATAAGGTTGAAGGACACTGGAGTATCCTACATAAGGCTGAAGGACACTGGAGTATCCTACATAAGGTTGAAGGACACTGGAGTATCCTACATAAGGTGAAGACACTGGAGTATCCTACATATGGCTGAAGATAGGAGTTCCTCATAATTGGAACTGGAGTATCCTACTAGCTGAAGGACATGAGACCAAGTTGAAGGACACTGGAGTATCCTACATAAGGTTGAAGGACACTGGAGTATCCTACATAAGGCTGAAGGACACTGGAGTATCCTACATAAGGCTGAAGGACACTGGAGTATCCTACATAAGGCTGAAGGACACTGGAGTATCCTACATAAGGCTGAAGGACATGGAGTATCCTACATAAGGCTGAAGGACACTGGAGTATCCTACATAAGGCTGAAGGACACTGGAGTATCCTACATAGCTGAAAACGGAGACTCAATGGCTAAAGGACACTGGAGTATCCTACATAAGGCTGAAGGACACTGGAGTATCCTACATAAGGCTGAAGGACACTGGAGTATCCTACATAAGGCTGAAGGACACTGGAGTATCCTACATAAGGCTGAAGGACACTGGAGTATCCTACATAAGGCTGAAGGACACTGGAGTCAGTTCCTACATGTAATGGCCCTGCAAGGTACACCTGGAGTCTTATTAGTTCACGATCACCCATGAAGCAATCGTTGACAGGCCCCCTGGGACCACTAGTTATAATTTTCTATACAAGACCTTCACTCAATTTTTCATTGTAACGTTATATTTATATCCTATAAAAGCACACATGAATGCGTAGCAGATTGTGGTTCAATAGTGCCAAACACAACTAATATATTCTGAGACTTCATACGAATCGTCCTTAGAACTCATGTCAATCCAGTCATCATGGAAAATACCTAAAGAACTTTAATAATTTGTCGTGGTCTTTAAGTTATCAGGATTTTTTAGTTATGCATATAAGAAGAAAATATGTATCACTACTTTCACCCATAGTATGTAACTTTCCTAAAATATGTTTTATTTTAATGCCATATGCCTTTTATTTAATAACTCTGTAATTTTTTTCTTTTCCTTATGACAGGAAATTTTTAAACTCGATCTCTTCTGTTTATTGTCCTAAGTGTCCTTCCAGATCCACACTTTAACTGTCTATCAAATACCACTGTTCTCTTTGCTTCAAGAGGCTAACTTAAAAGTAGCTAACAAAGAGCTAGGTTCACCCTATGTTAAGCTTTTCATTTATGTTCTTTTCCAGGTATGATGTGTTGTGTCACTTGGCGTCTGACCCACGGGCAAGAGATCAAAGCAAAGGGATGCAACTTTGGTTTTTATTCCATGCCCCTGTGCAACCGTTGACTACTGACTAGTAGTACCTCCATTCTAAAAGACCCCAGGTCTCATCTGTTATACCTTTACTGCTGCTGATACAGCCACAGCTCTTTCTTTCCCCTTCATTTCAGGCCAAGGAGATGGTGCTACGTATCCCTGACCTCATCTCCTTCTATTCTTTACATCTCTTAATTTGCTATCACCACCACATCCCTTTTGTAAAATCACTTCACTCTCCTCGAAGCCTATCCTCCTCCTCGCCGCCCCCAACACTTCCCCTGTTTGACATTTTTATCCACTTCAGTAGGTTTTTAATTTTACTTCTCCTGGGCACTTTTATATCTAGCTTATGATCTATTATGTTCCACATGATTCTTCACCGGTAACCTGGGACTGATTCGGCCACTTTCAAAGATGGTGAAGCTCCCCCATTCCTCAACCTGCCCAGCTAGTGCCTTACGACTGATGCCATATGCTCCTCCTTATCTGCTGTATGCAAACAGCAGACCAGTCCCGAGCCAGTCATTGGTAACAGCTGATGTTGCGTTATTGTGGTCTTAGTGCTCAACGAACAGCTCATGCAAGATGAAACGAATAGTTTGCTGCAGCTACAGTAGGAAAATCTTGTACCCGTACTGACATGTTAAATTCTTCCTATCCCAACGTACCATCCACTCTTAGGGAAGTATTGGTGTGTTCTCCTTAAACGGACTTGTGAACCCACACCACTTGCACAATTAATACTTAACCTGTCTCATAAATTCTTTTAAGCTTGTCGTCAATATATATGCTCAGTCATTGGTCAAGTTAACCTGTTCATACATGAACCTTAATGTAGCCCAACACCATGCCAAGGAGGTTTGACCTGGTGGCACAGCACTGCTCGGCTTGGATTTAGGCCAGACAGCTGCTGTCCCACGGGTATTTTTTGGTGGTATCCACGAGGAAAATCACATCTTACCAGCATTTTAATTAACAGTCTCTGTGAATCCAATGATTTTATAATTGTTTGTAAGGGGTTTCTTTTCTTATGGACATTCAAATTTTATGAGCATATCTTATATAAACCAGCTGTATGATGTTTTTGGCTTCACTCTGTAGAAGATGAATCTATTTAGTGCACAGATGTTTCCAAAACACCAGGACATACTTCAACAGCAGTGGAGCTGACTGTATTTGGATGCAATAGAATGTCCTAGTGGCTCATGAGAGTAAAAAACAGTGCGAGAAAGGTGCCTCACCTCATCAGTAGCTCTTATGCTTCATTACCAAATCAGAACATCCGCTAGTCCAATCATTTGTCTCAATAGCGTTGATTGAATATGGACTATCCAGACATGAAGGAGTTCATTCTTTAAATAAAGAATTTTTGTGTCGCTCTTAGGTGGGCGGTTGAAACCCGTGGAAATTATACCCCTCAGAAACATTATAGTAGGAATGGTAGAAAAATACAAAACTGGTAAAATAAAGAAGGGGGCACAAAACCAGGGAAAAAATTAAAGCAGCACCGACTGTCTCTTGCAGAGGACTGTGGTTCGATCCCCAGCACCCACTGGCTCGGACCGCGTCAGTCAGGGAATCTGTATCTGCCTCGTTCCATGTCAGGTCTGATGCCGCTCTTCGACACATGGTTGCACACCCTGCACCCAACCTACAGAGGGACGCGTTATCATTTCATTATCACTATTACAAAATGATTAAATTTGAAATTGTTTTTAATATAGGATGTTTTTCTTTGTGAGAACTTACTGATGTGCCAGTAGTCTGGGCTGTGCCCGGAAATCATTATCATCATTATTCCTTTTATTTAAACCTTTACAGTTTTAGCGTATAAGCAACAGTATTGATTGTCTGAACACATTCTTTATCATAGGAAAACAGGCATGGGAAAGTTGATCAGCTTGTTAAAGTTCATAAAAAATACTTAAAGATTTGAAACTCTGGGAGAACTGTACGTTTGAATCCCGGCTTATTTTTTCGCACACTAGTGATGTGATGTGACTTTATTTTAGTTGGGCATTTAAATCCAAATATAAGTTAGGATATGGACTCCCATCAAGTATAGTAATGGATGGGCATTGAAGAATTTGCGGTTTTCTTCTAATAACGCCGTCCCGGTTAATCAACAAACACTCCATTAAACATGCAGAAAAGTTAGTTGTATCCTGTAATCAAATCAGACTCTTCTCAGTCTCTGTCATTCTTTTCCTCCCCGCAAAGCTCAGGATGTCAGCAATTTCGCTAGGATTGCTCTTGATGACCATTTTTTCCTTTCATTTGGTTACTCATAATAAGACCAATTTGGTTTTATAGGACAGGAAATACTAAAGTGAAAACTGACAGCAGTCGTGACTTCTGGGACTAGTGCTCAGATAGCAGAAAAACATGCGTTGGGGCCTTAGCCTTTTTGTACAATGCCTGAAAGATATGTGCGAACCGACAGGTAGAAAGTCGTTCTAAAATTATCAGGGACCTATCACCTGGAACCTACCACTAGTAGAGGAGGCTCCCTGTCAAATCATTTACTGATACTGTGTGACTTGTCAAGGGGGGTTTTTTTCCAAAGGGTCTTATCCTCCACGTTGTCCCTTTTTTTAAAGGTTACCTGAAAAAGATTTTCATTAAAAGATTTAATTTGCTCAGAGTTTGGCAATTTAAATCTTCAATTCTATCTGAAAGTTCAATTATCTATCAGACCACTTCCATTCTTCTACTAAATAACGCCTTCCAGATGTTAGAAGATTTGAGAGCACCTAGAATCCCAATAGGTCTTGTAGGATTATTAGCTGGAGTATACATGAAAGATATTAATCTGGGTAAAAATATATGTTGTGGTTTGTTCATTTCTACATTACAAATATAATGGACATGTCTGGAAATTTACTTCTATCATTGATTGTTGGTATTTCCTGACTTTTTCATGTTAATCTGAATAATGAAGTTTAATGCTACTCCAAAGGTAATGGAAAGAATTGTATGACATGAAGGGAATTATACAACCTGAGCCTGGTCTACCACTTTCACTAACGGACTGAGTACCTGCAGTACATTTCCAGTGTGTTTGTCTATGAGCCACTAAGAATAATAAGCAGCACAGAGTGTTGATTCAGAGCACGCGATTTCCCCCCATAGGAGTAATGGCTGGATAGAGAAAAGATTCCGTCGCAGAATGTGTTAAGGGAAAAGCTCACCAAAGCTCAGGGATCATGCTCTAGATTTGCGGCTACTTGGTTAACTTTTTGTTACGCTTGACAAAAATCTTGAAGCGACGGAAACGACTTTCTATTTTAGTTCAAGATTTCAAAGCAGCCTTCCTTTACATGTACTGGTCTTGGTATTTGCTTGGGGGCCTTGTCCTTTTGAAGCAGGATTTATGATAGAGTGTTGACACACACCAACAGTTCTCACCTCATAGTGGACAGGACCTGCAGCAAGAAAACAAGATGGGAAGTGGCCTATGACATGGCCTATTCTTCAAAGCCACACTTCAGTGACTAGGCTTCACCACCTAATATTCGCCCTATCCATTGTTATGAAGACTCTATCATTGGTATTAACCTCACTGCGCTCCTATCTTGTTACTCCAGAGAACTCCCGTGTCCTTTCAATGGACAATTTTAGCTTGGAATCAAAGTTTTTAACATATGAAGCTTTTGTGGGGACATTTCATACCCAAATGATAACAATGAACTTGAGCAAGATCTTTACTTTCTGAACCTGTGGCTTCATTTTTTTTATCCTCATCTGTAAGCTGAAGGTAAGAGCCAACTCTCTCTCACAGAGTTTTGTGGGGACAAGGTCACGCTTGCCATCTACAAGGAACATGAGAGAAACTATTGAAGGTCATTCGTTCGCTTTTTTCCTATTGAACACATACCCTTATTCACTTTCATTCAATAATAACCTGCTTAGATGACTGGTTAAGTCATTTTTCTCAAGGTTACATCGAGGCCTGCAGTCTAGTCTCCTGCTCCAAGCCTGTTTGGATATTTTTGCCTGCATGCCCCATTCTATATGCTTCTTACACAGACTGTAATACTGTTTCCACAATATACTAAATGTGATGCTTCTTTGTCCTCATCTACAACAGGTCTAAGAAATCTCCAAGAGCCCTCACAAAATTTAGCAGAGAAAACATTACCAGGAAGATGGCTGAGGATTAGGCTTCAGATTCCTTCCAAGTAGGCCCAGCAATGTGTTCCCATGGTCATCTTTCTGATATCATGTAAAACACACAGTGTGTATATCTTTTCCCTTAATGAGAACCAACAAGTCATAAAAGTTTTAGATTGAAGTTGTCTAAAACCACCTTAGCTTAACTAGAGAGGCAACATAAAAGAAGCCAGGATTAATAAAAAAAAGTGTAAATGCTCTATATGGAAGCCAGCGCCGGAAACAAGCAATCAAGTCTCTTTCCTTCACCCTGAAAACTCACCCCAGTCTAAAAATATCTGCTCACTTGCTTTCCCTCCCAGGCTCTCAGCTCAGTATATCATCCATACCAAAACTCTCAATCTCAATATTAATAACATCCACTCCACAGCTCTGACCTCCACTGTCATCTTCCAATTATCAGTGTTCTGCTTCTCCCTTTGCACATATTTCTGTTAGTTCAATGTAAGTTCTTTCCGCTAGGGAACAGGCACACCAGTATAAGAGTATAGTTAAACAGAAATAAATGCTTAATGACATGAAGAAATATTACTAATAATAAATTCTTTTGTGTTTCCCATTTTGGTTCTCAGCTCACACCTGAATACCCTCAGGGCAAATTGTTTCCAGAGGCCCCCAAGACGGCAGGGGTTAGGGCATAAAGCCCTGTCCCTGCATTCAAGCCTCTGGGTTCTTGATAACAACACATGTATTTCATTCCACGGTCAATAGTCAGCTCTGCCTCTCTTTACTGCTGTCTTTCGATAGCTACTGTGGTAGCCAGCACTCAACAAGCACTGCTCTTAATCACTAAATGAGTACAAAGTTTTAATAATAATATACTATTTTCAGAAGAGAAGTAAATTGACTTTTATAGAGTATGCATTTCATGTTCAGTGCTGAACTAATGCAAATCTTTATAGGAGCAAGTCCTCAGCATGTAAGGGCTAGGTGTTATTTGCCACGGTTTCACAGATGAACTGAAATGAGACAGAGAGAAGCTAGGACTTGAAGTCACCGTGCTACTGAGACTTGAGCAGCATCTGCACCCTGCATCACCACGCTCCAGAATCCCTGCCTTGGTGACTGTGCTACTCTTCCCCCACAGCAGAACATGGTTACTGATCCCACCAGGTGATCTTTTCTACCACAATGGTGTTTGAGTCTTCCCATGTAACAAGTGAGCTTGATTAGGCAGGAACCAAGTCTTTACCACCTTCTGCATCTTGTCAGTTCTGGAAAGTAGTTTAAACACAGTGGGATGCAGGTCTGCTGCTTTCAGCCACCAGCAGAACGGTCTCATATTTTGACATTTCACGCACATCAGCTTCCTCTCAAGAGGAAAATGAAAGCTGGCCTTTTTCAACCTCTCAGAAGAAGCAGGTGCTAAATCAAAATAGATCTGATAGGGAAAAGAGCATCTAGATGACAGCAGCAAAAATACCCCTGGTCACTGGCTCTGGCTCTGGTGAGTCTCTTAAGGAGCTCACCTGGGCAGAACATGTTGGCTGCTTAAACTAGAAGACTTGATTGCCACCCTGAAATCAATGAGCAAGAAGGCTGGGCTAGATGAGAGCAAACGCACAGCCCACGGCAGGGCTACTGTTGCACGGACACCACTCTATTTGCTCAGATGACGTTCACTGCACCACACTTCTGCTCCCATCTGCAGTTCCCCATGCAGTGGAAACAGGACATGTCCAGGAAATGTGCAGGAAGCAGCCAGTTGAATGTGTTCCAGTCCCTTCTGCTGTGAATAGCTGTTTTAAACATAAAACGGATAATGTGGAAAGTTCTCCAGCTGGCAGATCGTAACTTCCAAGCAAAACAACTAATTTTTTTCCCCCTGCAAACTATAAATAAAATTTCTTGGAACAGGTAATCAAAGATAATGAGCAATTACACAGCATGAAAAAGTATCTGCTGTGGATGAAGGTAGGCATGATCTAACATAGATGCCCTGAAGAATCTGACAAATCTTTGCTCCTGAATCTCCCTGATACGTGTGTGGTCAAGTCCATGGACCTTGGACCTAGGCCCTGGGTTGGAACATGGCTGCTGGCATTTCTTAGTTGCATCCTTCAGAAAATGGTTTGTCTTTATGATTTTTATTTTGTTGTTCAATGCAACAGTCTGTGTCATAAAAAGAAATCTAGAGGGGTGGTTGTGACACACTTGTAACTACGTACTTGGGAGATGAGACCAGTTATTATAAGGAATTTCAGCCAGCCCAGGATATATAAGGAATTGTAGACCAATCTGAGCTACAAAGCAAAAGCCTAGACTTATTAATTCTAAATTGTATACACTACATAACTGTTTATACATCAGTGCAGGGCTTAATATATGCTGCTATTAAAAATGATACTATTGGGGCTGAGAGATGGCCTAGCGGCTATTACGAGCCGACAACCTCCCGCTCTTCAGAGGACCGGGGTTCGATCCCAGCACCACCATGGCGGCTGGAAACCGTCTGACGCTCTCAATTCCAGGAAGAACTCCAGTTTCCAGGGAATACCGGCACCCTCTTCTAACTCGCATGGCGTTGCCACACACTGGTGTCACAGACTTGCATGCAGACAGTACATTCTCCACATAAAAATAAAAAAGATTACAAGGTTAAAAAAACAATTTAAAAAATGATTACTATAGTACCTGTAAATAATCAATGGGATTGGCTTAAATCTTTTGTATTATCTTTTCCTGGACCCAATTTTTCAGGCTCCCAAATATTGAGACCCAGAAATACATGGAACCTGTGTGAGGAATGTCCAGATTGCAGCCTTACTGTGAGTGTGACACCATTCCTCTGGATTACCCCTCTTATTCATTTCATCTCTTTCATTCGGGCTGCCCTGTCATCTGTGGGCTTGACTGACCCCATCAACCCTCAAAGCTAGCTAATAACACTGTGAGTGTGCTATAGAAGACAAACAGTTCAGCCCAGAGCTCACCTTCCACCCACCTTCCTTTGTGGTTTTCATAATCTGGCCTGCTATCCAAGTGCCCTGTCACCAGATCATTAGGGATAGCCCTGGATCCCCAGAACTCTTTGAATTGACCCTAAGTAGCCAATCAATCCCAAGCCTATTCAACTGCCTCTTCAATTCTTTTCTGCAGAAATCTTGAATAAGGTGCTTGCCTAAGGCTCCTGGGCTGCCTCCTCCTGACTATACTGGTTGCTTCCAATTCTCAGGACACATCTACTCCTCTCTCCCTCCAGCAAAGATGTGCCTTTGTCCTGTGATCAGTGAGTATAATAAGCTGTCTCTTTAATGAAAGCTATTTCCTCCTCTGTTGAACCTTATGTCACACCTAAATATTAAACACATTTTAAAAATTATTTCCTTGGACTCCAGTAAGGAAGAATTCTCTAGATAGCTCTGTACCAACTGCTTCATAGAACCTGGAAAGAAGATTATACTTGGGTATTATTGTGCTGGGATAGGCATTAGTGTCAACTTGACACACCTGGCTGAGGGAGGCCTCAATTGCGGAAGGAATTGGCTCCATTGATTGGCCTGTGGCCACATCTGTGGAGTCATTGTCTTGATGGTCGCGCAGTTGGAGGAGCCCCAGCCCACAAGAAGTCAGTGCCCACCTGGGCAGGTGGTGTGTACGGTATATAAGAGGCAGTGGACTGGGGCAGAGGAGCAAGCCAGTGTGAACAGCATCCTCCATGGCCTGAGTTTCTCGCTCCTGCCTCAGTTTCTTGCCTGGGTTCCCTAAATGATGAACTGTTGAGCCCAGGAAATGTAAGCTGAACTATAACCTTTCCTCCTCCAAGTGGTGTCCGGTCAGAGTGTTTTGCACAGCAATGGAAGGACAACTACAACAGGTATATAGAAGCTTATGAACTAGAATCCTCTTTGTTTGCATGGAGAGCAGCAGGTAAAGGACTGATAAGCACACAGCACCTTTGTGAAAGGAAAAAAAGTCTGTTATGAGAAACAGATATAAGATATAAGCAAGAACACAAAGGTTAGTCTCGGAGGTCTGGCGTAGAGATAAGCCTCACCTGACCTTGGCCTGTGGCTCTTGTCCACGGTGTCACGTCTACAGTTCTGGATGGTAGCCCTGTACTCTTAACACCCCACGGATATTTCCCAATTCATCAAAGCATTTCAGACAACAGGATGAGAAACAGGGAAAGGGCTCCGGGAGAGGTAGGTAAATCCCAGCACAGGGAACACAGAGAATGACAAAAAAGTGAAAAGATTTGAAGGAAATAGTAATCCCCTCTCCCAGCCTGTCCTTGCCCATCTTACAAACATACTGTCTAACTGGGCTGTTAGTATCAGTCCTGGGTTTTGGGCTTAACAATGTCATTCAATGAAACAGAATTGTTATTTATTCAGGAGAATCCCCATTATTCTGAGCATGTAGATAATTTCATTCAATAACTTCTAGAACTCTTTAGCTTCTTACAAATATTCCTCTATTCTTATCCACTTTCTAGACCCAGCAGAAAAATAAAATATGGTGAAAGAAAGTCTTTCTAGACCCAGCAAAATTAAATAATGGATAATATATTATTTTTTCATCTTTCCCTGGAAGAAAATTTCCTTTTCTCATTCTCAACCCAAAACAACTTGAATTTCCCTCCAATATATTCCCAACAGTTATCCGAATTATAAAAAAAAACAAAAAAACTAACGAGAACCAGCTCAAACATTTGTGATCCCTGAATCTTTGAGAATTTCATAGCTGAGAATCAAATAAGTGATACTAAATAAAACTTCAATAAGAAAGACGGATGAAGAATAAAGGGAATATATAAACATATTGATAGAATTGAAAATTTATAACTAAGTAGAAATGAAGAAGGACATTTTTTCTAAACAAGTGTATTCCAAGGTGGGCATTAACTTCCATACAAGAAAGGTATAAAATTCCAGGAAGTTCTTTCTGACCTCTTTCCACCCAGGCCTCCTCCCCTTGACATAGAAATACAACCTGAATCTGGCTCCAGTTTGATTTGTCTTTGTCTAGTGGATTTTGGTAGTAACAAGATGTCAAATTTATCACTGCTATCAGAAATGGCCCCTTATCTTGAGCCTGAACTTTGTGTAGTTGAAACCAGACTGGACCAAGTAGTTATAGACGTGGTCTTAAGGGTCTGCTCCTGCATGAAGCATGAGGTACAATTGGTTAACTTCTCTAGGTCTGGGTTTCCTAACTTGGTATATTTATTGGCAGCTAAACATTGCTAGACTATCAGAAGCATACCAGGATCTGAAGCTTGTCTTGGTAAATGTTGCTGTACTATGGGTTGATCCACCATGGCAGTCAGACTATAAAACCGCTTTACTTCTTTTGCTTTGAAATATCTAATAGGGAAAGATTATATGAATTGGGGGGGTGTACAGGTACATAAAATAGGCACTTAAATTATTCATTGTGAAGAACAATAAGCCACCAAGGTATGGAAACCCACCAAGGCCTGAACTATATACACTAGTAAATTGTCCGTGTGCTTAGTGTTCTGATATACTATATATAAGAAATATTTGATCCCACTGATTTACAAAACATTAACACAAAAATCCCTGAAGTTTATATATAGGAATAGCTACATTTCACAGCATATATCATGTTACTCTTATGACACCCTTTTTCTCAAAGCCTCAATGTAATGAGACAAACTCTTACCATTATCTTCTCAGTATAACAGGATATGTTGCCCCAGATTGTCACTGTCACCTTCACAAAAGCCTACAGCACTCAAGACTTCTTAATTACAGCATCATGGGCTCAAAACTAGAACCTGGTACACCAAACCAAAAAATCTCCTCAAGGCACTCACATGGGACCTGAGCAGTTTGTAAATGCTAAGACCCATGAGTAAGTTTGTGCACCAGATGTCCCTCAGTGCAAGTTTCGTTCCACTGGACCCTAGTCAGCCTGTTGAAAGACTATCCGTAAGACAAAGAAGGTTGGGGCTGTCTGTCTCCCTGAGAAAGGAGTATGCTTTCTGAGTAGCAGAAAGAACAATGACATGGAGTTAAGAGGTGCATGGAGATGAATTTAATTTTCAAACCCCCAAGTCCTGAGAGTTAAGTGATTCACTTTTTAACAAAAAAAACAATTTTTTTTTTTATTTTTTAAAATTTTTATTATTTTTGTAGTGTATGCGTGTACTATCTGTATGTAGGTCTGTGCACCCACGTCGTTGCAATTGCTGTGGAAGTCAGAAGCGGTGTGTCAGATTCCCCTGGAACTGGCGTTAAAGATGGTTCTCAGCCACCCCATGTGGGGGTTTGTGGGCACTGGGGATTGAAGCCGGGGTAGGTTACTTGCAAGACGCGATCGGCGTTCTTACCCCTAGGCCATCCTCTCCAGTCTCAAGTGATCCTTCTACAACTGAATGTGAAATTTCTGTGACGTTGTTGTCTGAAAGCAAAAAGGGAAGAGAATGAAAACCAGGTGTGCTAAATGTGAGCAATGGACACTGGCCTTTCTGTCCAACTACACAGGGCTGTGCGACTGCTGCTATGGTGCCTGAATGTAAGCTCCTAAGCAGAGACACCCCCCCCCCGAAAACACAAGGTGACTTCACAAAACGGGAATATTGGAGATGCTCAGCGTCAGGCTGAACTAACAAACCTTTTAGGTGATTTATGGTTAGACCTGGAAGATTCCAGAGTTAGCAAAAGCAAAACAGTCATAATCTCTTATAAAACACCTGCCCATGTATATGCCTGCATTCTTAAATTTTATTCCTAAGAACTTTAAGATGTTTAAAGGTTGTGCAGTTTATATATAAACATTTTAATATATGGCTGTTCTATTTTTAAAAGTTTAAATGCCACAGTCTGGGATTTGTCTCTCTTTTGCTTTCCATATTTAACAGAAGAGGCTTATAATCATCAGCCTTGCAGATCAGCCCTGCATAAGCACCAAAGAGTACTGTCTCCAAAGGAGACAGAAAGTACGTCTTGGGAAATGCCTGTTAATATCTCCAGTCAGTTGAGTGGCAGAATTGTAAGTGAATAGGAACGGGGGCCAAATCTGACTATAGAGACTTTCTATCTATGCATATATTATGATGTCCATAAAGTATTTACTACATAAATCTCTCCAGTGTAACCCAATATCTTGGTTACTTCATCCTGTACATGACTTTGGACCTGTTACCCACGTTAATTTTTCTTCTGTATCTTGCTCTCTAGTTTTTTAAATTTATGCCAACTATTTAGCTAAGAAGCCTATTTAACACAGCAGATTAGTGTATTAACTAAATGGCTGCAAGAGGCTTCTTAACTAAATAGCATAAAGAGTACCTGTTAGCTAAATGACTTCAGCTATTGTGATTAAACTCTCTATAATGATTTCATTTTATTTATTAATTTATTTGAGTATGCAAACATATTTTCGGAGTCTAAATTGGAAGTTTGTGAAGTATGAAAACGTCATGTTCAAAGTTAGACTGGAGCTTCATGAAGGAACACATCCTGGCTCTCTCTACTTTCCAACTGCTTTTTTTTTTCCAAATGTCCAAAGACAGGCTGAACCCCGGGAGAGCGACTAACAAGCCAGCTTTATATATTCCCAGTCTTATGTCGAGCTAATTAATAACAAACAGAAAAAGATTCACAGAGTTGCTTAAGAGCACACAGATCACACAAGGCAGAGGTAGACTTTCATTGTGTGTTCTACCACCACCAACACACAGAAATTTGGATTTCTTCCCTTCTGAAGACTTGGAATGGCATCACATGACAAGATGTAATTCAACCTTCATACTTTCAAAAGGCATCACCTCATTCTCTTTGAAATAGACTGTTCTTCTGTAGAAAAGAGCTTGAAAATCAAAGCTTGTGGGCCCCGGGACATTAAAGTGGAAAAGATTTTCCCTTGGATATTTATATGTCCAACACCCCAGATTAAAAGATGGTGTCAGTTCAAAGTCACTTACCCAAATCTGAAGCTTGATTCTCTTTTCATTTTTGAATACAGTTTTTACTTTGAAATCGATCCCAACCGTGCTGACAAATGCAGATGTAAAAGAGTCATCTGCATAACGGAACAGAAAAGATGTTTTTCCCACGCTGCTATTGCCAATGATCAGCAGTTTGAACATGTAGTCAAAGTTCTGGTCAGAGGAGTCTTTCTGACCAAACCTAGCATCTTGGGCAGAGGCCATCTGTGGGGAGAAAACAAACATAGATCAGTTTCCGATCTGATATGAAGCTAGCAGCATATTCATTCTTGGCCTTGCCAGAAACAGATGTCAGACACCAAGGAGGCAAGGGGAGAGCGCTCCCAATGCCCCTCTATGCTGGTATCCATGGCAATAATTCCCTGCTGGAGGACGGAGCAGCAAATCTCACAGCTCATTCCAGCTGCGGTGGTGCTTGTCACCGCTCAGCATTCAGAGCCAATCAAAGGCACCAAAGGAGACATCTCTAAGGGGAACATGAAAAGCAAAGAAAGAGGCATTGGCCGAGGTGTGAGGGAAACTTTGTAATCTCAGCGATGGAGGCAGCAAAGCCACTGAACAGCAGGGTTGCTCGTCCTCAATCATGTGAATTGAGAGTCTTTCTCACTTCCTGGAGAAACAAACCCAAAACGCATCTCTAGTTCATTTATGAACATCTTACCAAATCAGCATCCTAACATAAATGTCAATCAGCTTCAAATTAAAAACAATGAGAATATATATGATTCAAACGATGTAGCAGAGACACTGCTCATTTTCTTAACCCTTGAAGCAATGTGATGAGGGGAGTACCTTTACTGTATTCATATTAAAATTAGAAACAAGCTTCAAACATAGCTAAATCACTGCATTGAGTTGATACAGACATCCAGTAGTAGAGGCAGGATTCAGTCAGTCAACTGGTACCAGGGAATGTTTCCCTGATCCCTGCTTTACTGTTCAGGGACATCTACAGAAATGAGTACAAAAGTTTAGAAGGGTATGTGGGAATCATTCCTTGTCAGAAGCATGAATGATGAAACTTGCCTGGGTTCAAGCACCAATTTTACCTCTTAATATCTGTATGAAATTGGCCTTATTTTAATTGGTTTGTCATAGTTTATCTCTTGCATGAAATGAAAACAAAAAAAAATTACCAATACCTACCAAAATGGCTCTTGATATAGAGAGGCTGAAGTAAATTTTCAAGAACCTGTGAGAGCATGCTGTTAAAACACACATGCCTGGCCCCTGAATCTCTCCATTTTTTGGTCTCATCAATTGATCTCTGACTCTTGCATGTACTCCCTCCATGGCAGTACCCCACATGTGTAATAAAAAGACAAAAGGATCTTCCTAGCACCAAGTATGTGCTGACATTGCTCTCAGGCCTCCCCAACTGTGAGCCAAATACCTCGTTTCTTTATAAAGACCCAGTATTAGGTTGCTGTTTCATCAACAACCAAAAATTGAACCATCCTGGGAGGAGGGGTGCACAAGAAGCAACCCCCAGAAATCTGTTATTTTAGATCACTAAAAACTTGCACATAGCACTTGAGTATCTCAGACAACATTTAATTGCTGTGAAGTTAAGAATGTGTGTGTTATGTGTGTGTTTGTGTGTGTGTCAGAGAGAGAAAANCAATTATCTGATTGTATGACATAATGAGGGACATCAATGCTATCTGCAAGCAACTGTGTCATTGTATTGTAGAATCCCTTAAAAAATAAGAAAAAAAAAACCAATCACCACACACAACAAAAGAGATTACCTCTATATAGTTTGTCTCCAATTTACAGTTGGAGAACGACCTCATCAATCACCATATTTCTCCTTGTTCTATGGGGGAGGGGTAAGAAAGTCTCTCGTATTAAAACTTTGCGCACCATAAAGGTAAGTTCTTCTGCCTGGAAATTCTGTGCACAGAGGCAGCCAAAATGCCTGAATATTCCAAATCTAATTGGCTATTAGCTCTCTCCTTGGAGGAATAACCCACGCTGATTGCACAAGCTTACATCCTCTAATGGTTAGTTGATGTTATAGCCACAGTAAGACTTGTCATATTTTAACAGAAAAAAATGTTAATTCATGGATTAACATACCATCCAAAACATCTGTGAATATACCAAAGTACCTACCATAACATATTATTACTGTTTAAATACCTATAATCTAATTGCTTTTGCTTATTAGTAGGATTGAAAGGTTATTTGGACAAAACTGTCAGCCCATGAAAGGAAACAGCCAGAATTGACCAGAGTCCAAGACAACAGCTCCAGAGAAAGTAGACTGTTTTGCTTCTCATCCACCTGTGCCCCTTTTCTAAGCCTAGGGAACAATCTGCAGACAGAGGGGGCGTGATAGAATGTAAGGCTTTCAATTCGGGTGAATGGTTTTAAACTACAGCAATATCGTCTGGACACTCATTTTGATCAACTTGATTGAACATACAAGCCCCCCCTGCTGGATGGTGGGACCCATGGGCTGTAGTTTGGGCACAATGCTCGCAAAATTGGTTTTACATGAAGAGCAAATTGGTTTTACATGAAGATGCTTGTACTCATAAATTATCACTTATTGTTAAAAAAAATGAAAAAAACTGAGAGAAACCATCGCAGGACAGTTATGGCAGAATGCATGATCTGGGATGGGGTAGGGTGGGGTGGGTGGGTGGGGGGATAAAGGGAAAGGAAATCTGCCTGAACCATAATTAGAAAAGGATGTATAATACATAAAAATATTAAAAAATGAAAAAAAAAAAAGAAATTATCCATTTACAATTAACAGTGAGTTAGGAAAGAATGAAAATGATGTTGGTCTAATTTAAAATGGTTCTTAAAATGCAATAGACTTCATTTTCTAGTAAAAAGACATTGCCTTACTTTTCATCTGAGGACACATTTGTCAAAGGCCAGTGAGGATCAGGAACATATCTATCACAGGCTGCTGTGGGTCAGTGCCTGGAACATGGTTCCTATGGCAGGGAATGTGTTCAGCTTAACAGAGCAGGAGGACGACTCTGGATCCTGGTCCACAGATCCCTGACTATCCTGGGCTCTGTGGTGAAATCATCAGCCTCATGGTCTTTTGTTACACAAGTTCCCAGGCCATTTGTTTCCCTTTGCAGAGGACACTGGAGTGTCCTACATAAGGCTGAAGGACACTGGAGTATCCTACATAGGTTGAAGACAGAGTCTCATTGCTAAGGACACTGGAGTATCCTACATAGGCTGAAGGACATTGGAGTATCCTACATAAGGCTGAAGGACACTGGAGTATCCTACATAAGGCTGAAGGACACTGGAGTATCCTACATAAGGTTGAAGGACACTGGAGTATCCTACATAAGGCTGAAGGACACTGGAGTAGTCCTACATAAGGTTGAAGGACACTGGAGTATCCTACAGGTGAAGGAGTACTTGGCAAGGACACTGGAGTATCCTACATATGGCTAAAGGACACTGGAGTATCCTATCATAAGGTGAAGGACACTGGAGATTATGGTAAAGGACACGGATATCTATAAGGTTGAAGACACTGGAGTATCCTACATAAGGCTGAAGGACACTGGAGTATCCTACATAAGGCTGAAGGACACTGGAGTATCCTACATAAGGCTGAAGGACACTGGAGTATCCTACATAAGGCTGAAGGACACTGGAGTACTAGCTAGACCTGGATACCAATAAGGCTGAAGGACACTGGAGTATCCTACATAAGGTGAAGGACACTGGAGTATCCTACATAAGGTAGGCACTAGTAATAAGAGACACTGGAGTATCCTACAAAGCTGAAACTGGGGCCCTAGTTGAAGGACATTGGAGTATCCTACATAAGGCTGAAGGACATTGGAGTATCCTACATAAGGTTGAAAGACACTGGAGTATCCTACATAAGGTTGAAAGACACTGGAGTATCCTACATATAGGCTTGAAGGACACTGGAGTATCCTACATAAGGCTGAAGGACACTGGAGTATCCTACATAAGGCTGAAAGGACACTGGAGTATCCTACATAAGGTGAAGGACACTGGAGTATCCTACATAAGGCTGAAGGACACTGGAGTATCCTACATAAGGCTGAAGGAACTGGAGTATCCTACATAAGGCTTGAAGGACACTGGAGTATCCTACATAAGGCTGAAGGACACTGGAGTATCCTAATAAGAGCTGAAGGACACTGGAGTATCCTACATAAGGCTGAAGGACACTGGAGTATCCTACATAAGGCTGAAGGACACTGGAGTATCCTACATAAGGCTGAAGGACACTGGAGTATCCTACATAAGGCTGAAGGACACTGGAGTATCCTACATAAGGCTGAAGGACACTTGGAGTATCCTACATAAGGCTGAAGGACACTGGAGTATCCTACATAAGGCTGAAGGACACTGGAGTATCCTACATAAGGCTGAAGGACACTGGAGTATCCTACATATGGCTGAAGGACACTGGAGTATCCTACATAAGGTTGAAGGACACTGGAGTATCCTACATAAGGTTGAAGGACACTGGAGTATCCTACATAAGGCTGAAGGACATTGGAGTATCCTACATAAGGCTGAAGGACACTGGAGTAGCCTACATAAGGTTGAAGGACCTGGGACCACTAGTATAATTTTCTATAAAGACCTTCACTCAATTTTTATGTAAAGTTAATTTATATCCTTATAAAGCACACATGAATGCTTAGAGATGTGGTCAAAGTGCCAACCAACTAATCATATTCTGAGACTTCAATAGAATCAGCTTAGAACCATGTCAACAGTCAATGGAAACCAAATGAACTTTTAAAATTTGTCGGGTTCTTTAAGTTATCAGAAGTATGAATATAAGAAGAAAATTGTATAATACCTATATTGAATTTCCCTAAAATATGTATTTATGCAATATGCCTTTTATTTAATAACTGAATTTTTATAAGGAAATATTTTTAAATCGACTTTCTTTATTGTCCTAAGTGTCCTTCCAGATCCACACTTTAACTGTCTATCAAATACCACTGTTCTCTTTGCTTCAAGAGGCTAACTTAAAAGTAGCTAACAAAGAGCAGGTTCACCCATGAAGGCTATTACAGAGATGGGTTCACTTGGCTTGACACACGGGCAAGAGATCAAAGCAAGAGGGATGAAGGTTTTTATTCCCATGCCCCTGTCTAATTGACTACTGACTAGTAGTACCTCCATTCTAAAAGACCCCAGGTCTCATCTGTTATACCTTTACTGCTGCTGATACAGCCACAGCTCTTTCTTTCCCCATTCATTTCAGGCCAAGGAGATGGTGACGACTACTCTTCCTTATCACATCTTTAATGCATCACCACACACTTTTGTAAAATCACTTCACTCTCCTAAGTTATCCTCACTCTCTCTCCCCAAAATTCTGTTTGACATTTTTATCCACTTCAGTAGGTTTTTAATTTTACTTCTCCTGGGCACTTTTATATCTAGCTTATGATCTATTATGTTCCACATGATTCTTCACCGGTAACCTGGGACTGATTCGGCCACTTTCAAAGATGGTGAAGACTCACCTCCCATTTCTTCATATCCATCAGCAGCATGCTCAGTGATTTGGATCAACTGATGCCCATATGTGCCGTCTCTTTATCTTGCTGGTTTAGCTGCCAAGGCGAGACAGCTCAGGGCCAGCCAGCAGAATTAGTTTGATGGCAGCAAAAGCAGAAGAGAAAAATATTGCTCCTACTGAAAATAACTCATATAACTACCATCCACTTAGGGAAGTATGGTGTGTTCTCCTTAAACGGACTTGTGAAACACATTGCACAATTAATACTTAACCTGTCCCATAATTTAAGCTGTGTCATATAATGCCAGTCAGTCCAGTATAACTTTAAATGAACCAAGTAGAAAATGCCAAGAGGTGACCTGGTGGCACAGCCACTGCTCGGTTTGGATATTAGGCCAGAAGCTGCTGTCACCAGGAGGTGGTATCCAGAGGAAATCACATCCCAGCATTTTAATAACAGCTCTCTGTGAATCCAATGATTTATAATTGTTTTGTTCAGGGGTAGGACATCAATTTTATGAGCACTTAATAAACAAGCTGTATGAGTTTGGCTTCACTCTGTAGAAGATGAATCTATTTAGTGCACAGATGTTTCCAAAACACCAGGACATACTTCAACAGCAGTGGAGCTGACTGTATTTGGATGCAATAGAATGTCCTAGTGGCTCATGAGAGTAAAAAACAGTGCGAGAAAGGTGCCTCACCTCATCAGTAGCTCTTATGCTTCATTACCAAATCAGAACATCGAGTTAACATTATTCATGCAAATATCTGTAGGCATTAGAACTGGAAACTTATGACCCAGAAACATGAAGTCAGGTGGGTGAGGTTCATGCTGGTAAAATAAAGGATGATTTGGGGGGGGGGCTGGAGAGATGACCTAGCGGTTAAGAGCACCGACTGCTCTTGCAGAGGACCTGGGTTCGATCCCCAGCACCCACATGGCTGCTAAGAACTGTCTTCAATTCCAGTTCCAGGGGAATCTGATGCCCTCTTCTGACCTATGTGGCATTGCACGACACAGGTGCACCAACCTACATGCAGACGGTACATTCATACACATAAAAAATAAATAAATTTTTTTTTAAAAAGGATGATTTTTATTGAGAACTTACTATGTCCCAGTATTGTGCTGGGAACATTATATCATTTTTATTTAACCTTTACAGTAGAGTATAAGCAAAGTATTATTGTTGAACACATTTTACAGTAGGAAAACAGGCATGGGAAAGTTGATCAGCTTGTTAAAGTTCATAAAAAATAAAGATTTGAAAACTCTGAGAACTGACTTTGAAGGCTATTCTTAATCACTATGTGATGCTACTATTTTAGGGGAATTTAAATCCAAATAAGTTAGGATAGGACTCCCATCAAAGTAATATGATGGGATGAATAATTTGGTCGGTAAATTCAAAAACACTCCAAAACAGCAGAAAAGAGTGTATCTGTAAAATCAAATCAGACTCCTCAGTCCTGATTCGCAAAGCTCAGGCATGTCAGCAAGCTCAGGATTGCTCTCTGAGACATTTTTCCTTTCAATTTGGTTACCAATAATAAGAAATTTGTTTATAGGACAGAAATATAAAGGAACTGAAAGCAGTCGTGATGGGACAGGAATACAGAAGAAACATGCGGGGGCCAGTTTGACAATGCAGAAAGAAAGGGAAACGACAGGTAGAAAGTAGTTCTAAAATTACAGGGACCATCACTGGACCACCACTAAGTAGAGGAGGCTCCCTGTCAAATCATTTACTGATACTGTGACTGTCAAGGTCAAGTGGCTTATCCTCCACGTTGTCCCTTTTTTTAAAGGTTACCTGAAAAAGATTTTCATTAAAAGATTTAATTTGCTCAGAGTTTGGCAATTTAAATCTTCAATTATCTGAAAGTTCAATTATACAGAACTTCCATTCTTCTACTAAAAACGCCTTCCAGATGTTAGAAGATTTGAGAGCACCTAGAACCAAAGTCTTGTAGGATCATAGCTGGAGTATCATGAAAGATATTAATCTGGGTAAAAATATATGTTGTGGTTTGTTCATTTCTACATTACAAATATAATGGACATGTCTGGAAATTTACTTCTATCATTGATTGTTGGTATTTCCTGACTTTTTCATGTTAATCTGAATAATGAAGTTTAATGCTACTCCAAAGGTAATGGAAAGAATTGTATGACATGAAGGGAATTATACAACCTGAGCCTGTGTATCCTTTCAAAGGATGAGTACCTGCAGTAGCATTTCCAGGGTGGTTTGTTATGAGCACTAAGAATAAAAGCAGCACAGAGTGTTGACCAGAGCACGCACTTAGGAGTAATGGCTGGAGAGAAAAGATGTAGCAGAATGTGTTAAGGGAAAAAGCTCCAAAGCTCAGGGATCATGCTCAGATTTGCTGGCTACTTGGTTACTTTTTGTTACTGTGACAAAACTATGTAAAGAAGGAAAGATTTATTTTAGTTCAAGATTTCAGAAGCTTCCTTCTACATGACTGGCTCTGTGGTTTGGGGGCCTGTCCTGAAGCAGGATTTATGATAGAGTGTGACACAACAAAGTTGCTCACCTCATAGTGGACAGGATGCAGCAAGAAAACAAGATGGGAAGTGGCCTATGACATGGCCTATTCTTCAAAGCCACACTTCAGTGACTAGGCTTCACCACCTAATAGCCCATCCAGTTATGAAGCCATCATTGGATTAACCTACTGGTCCAGTTAGCGTCCAGAGAATCCCGTGTCCTTTCAATGGAAACATTAGCTGGGAATCAAAGTTTTAACATATGAGCTTTTTGAGGGACATTTCATACCCAAATGATAACAATGAACTTGAGCAAGATCTTTACTTTCTGAACCTGTGGCTTCATTTTTTTTATCCTCATCTGTAAGCTGAAGGTAAGAGCCAACTCTCTCTCACAGAGTTTTGTGGGGACAAGGTCACGCTTGCCATCTACAAGGAACATGAGAGAACTATTGAAAGTCACGTATTTTTTTCCATTGAAACATACCCTTAATTTCACAGATAACTAATGCTTAGAGAGGTTAAGTCATTTTTCTCAAGGTTACATCGAGGCCTGCAGTCTAGTCTCCTGCTCCAAGCCTGTTTGGATATTTTTGCCTGCATGCCCCATTCTATATGCTTCTTACACAGACTGTAACTGTTCCACATCACTCACATGTGATCTTCAGTCCCTACAACCAGGAAGAAAAAGAGCCCACAAAAAGCAGAGGCAAATTACCAGGAAGATGGCTGAGGATTAGGCTTCAGATTCCTTCCAAGTAGGCCCAGCAATGTGTTCCCATGGTCATCTTTCTGATATCATGTAAAACACACAGTGTGTATATCTTTTCCCTTAATGAGAACCAACAAGTCATAAAAGTTTTAGATTGAAGTTGTCTAAAACCACCTTAGCTTAACTAGAGAGGCAACATAAAAGAAGCCAGGATTTAATAAAACAAAAGTGTAAAATGCTCTATATGAAGCCAGCGCAGAAACCAAGCAATCAAGTCTCTTTCCTTTCACCCTGAAAACTCACCCCAGTCTAAAAATATCTGCTTCCTTCTTTCCCTCCAGGTCTCAGCTCAGTAATCATCTCATACAAACTCTCAATCTCATATAAAAATCACCTCACAGCTCTGCCCTCCACTGTCATCTTCCAATTATCAGTGTTCTGCTTCTCCCTTTGCACATATTTCTGTTTAGTTTCAATCGTAAGTTCTTTCGCAGGGACAGGCACACAGTATAAAGTCAGTAAACAGAGAATAAATGCTAATGAATGAAGAAATTAATAAATAATTCCTTTGTGTTTCCCATTTTGGTTCTCAGCTCACACATGAATACCCTCAGCAAATTGTTCCCAGAGCCCCCAAGACGAGGTTAGGCATAAAGCCTGTCTCCTGCATTCAAGCCTTCTGGGTTCTTGATAACAACACATGATATTTCATCTCCCAGGTCAATAGTCAGCTCTGCACGTCCTTTACTGCTGTCTATTCGATAGCTACTGTGGTAGCCAGCACTCAACAAGCACTTGCTCTTAATCACTAAACTGAGTACGAAAGTTTTAATAATAATATACTATTTTCAGAAGAGAAGTAAATTGACTTTTATAGAGTATGCATTTCATGTTCAGTGCTGAACTAATGCAAATCTTTATAGGAGCAAGTCCTCAGCATGTAAGGGCTAGGTGTTATTTGCCACGGTTTCACAGATGAACTGAAATGAGACAGAGAGAAGCTAGGACTTGAAGTCACCGTGCTACTGAGACTTGAGCAGCATCTGCACCCTGCATCACCACGCTCCAGAATCCCTGCCTTGGTGACTGTGCTACTCTTCCCCCACAGCAGAACATGGTTACTGATCCCACCAGGTGATCTTTTCTACCACAATGGTGTTTGAGTCTTCCCATGTAACAAGTGAGCTTGATTAGGCAGGAACCAAGTCTTTACCACCTTCTGCATCTTGTCAGTTCTGGAAAGTAGTTTAAACACAGTGGGATGCAGGTCTGCTGCTTTCAGCCACCAGCAGAACGGTCTCATATTTTGACATTTCACGCACATCAGCTTCCTCTCAAGAGGAAAATGAAAGCTGGCCTTTTTCAACCTCTCAGAAGAAGCAGGTGCTAAATCAAAATAGATCTGATAGGGAAAAGAGCATCTAGATGACAGCAGCAAAAATACCCCTGGTCACTGGCTCTGGCTCTGGTGAGTCTCTTAAGGAGCTCACCTGGGCAGAACATGTTGGCTGCTTAAACTAGAAGACTTGATTGCCACCCTGAAATCAATGAGCAAGAAGGCTGGGCTAGATGAGAGCCAAACGCACAGCCCACGGGCAGGGCTACTGTTGCACGGACAGCCACTCTATTTGCTCAGATGCGTTCCTGCACACACTTCTGCTCCCATGCAGGTTCCCCAGCAGTGGAAACAGGCATTCCAGAAATGTGCAGGAAGAAGCCAGTTGAATGTGTTCCAGTCCCTTCTGCTGTGAATAGCTGTTTTAAACATAAAACGGATAATGTGGAAAGTTCTCCAGCTGGCAGATCGTAACTTCCAAGCAAAACAACTAATTTTTTTCCCCCTGAAACTATAAATAAAATTTCTTGGAACAGGTAATCAAAGATAATGAGCAATTACACAGCATGAAAAAGTATCTGCTGTGGATGAAGGTAGGCATGATCTAACACTAGATGCCCTGAAGAATCTGACAAATCTTGCTCCTGAATCTCCCTGATACTGTGTGGTCAAGTCCATGGACCTTGGACCTAGGCCCTGGGTTGGAACATGGCTGCTGGCATTTCTTAGTTGCATCCTTCAGAAAATGGTTTGTCTTTATGATTTTTATTTTGTTTGTCAATGAAACAGTTTGTATAAAAAGAAATCTAGAGGGGGTATGGTGACACACTTGTAAACCTAGTACTTGGGAGACTGAGACAGTATTATAAGGAATTTCAGGCCAGCCCAGGATATATAAGGAATTGTAGACCAATCTGAGCTACAAAGCAAAAGCCTAGACTTATTAATTCTAATATGTATACACTACATAACTGTTTATACATCAGTGCAGGGCTTAATATATGCTGCTATTAAAAATGATACTATTGGGGCTGGAGAGATGGCCTAGCGGTTAAGAGCACCGACCGCTCTTACAGAGGACCCGGGTTCGATCCCCAGCACCCACATGGCGGCTGAGAACCGTCTGAAACTAATTCCAGGAAAACTCCAGTTCCACGGGAATACGCGGCACTCTTCTGAACTCCGCGGCGTTGCACAACACGGGTGCACAGACTTGCATGCAGACAGTACATTCATACACATACAGAAATAAATAAAATTAATAAAAAAAATTTAAAAAAATGATACTATTAGTACCTGTAAATATCAATGAGGATTGGCTTAAATCTTTTTGTAATTATCTTTTCCTGACCCAATTTTTCAGGCTCCCAAATATTGAGACCCAGAAATACATGGAACCTGTGTGAGAATGTCCAGATTGCAGCCTCTGTGAGTGTGACACCATTCCTCTGGATTACCCCTCTTATTCATTTCATTTCCTTTTCATTCGGATGCCCTGTCATCTGTGGGCTTGCTGACCCCATCAACCCTAAAGCTAGTAATTCACTGGAGTGTGCTATTAGAAGACAAACCAGTCAGCCCAGAGCTCACCTTCCACCCACCTTCCTTTGTGGTTTTCATAATCTGGCCTGCTATCCAAGTGCCCTGTCACCAGATCATTAGGGATAGCCCTGGATCCCCAGAACTCTTTGAATTGACCCTAAGTAGCCAATCAATCCCAAGCCTATTCAACTGCCTCTTCAATTCTTTTCTGCAGAAATCTTGAATAAGGTGCTTGCCTAAGGCTCCTGGGCTGCCTCCTCCTGACTATACTGGTTGCTTCCAATTCTCAGGACACATCTACTCCTCTCTCCCTCCAGCAAAGATGTGCCTTTGTCCTGTGATCAGTGAGTATAATAAGCTGTCTCTTTAATGGAAAGCTATTTCCTCCTCTGTTGACTATGTCACACCTAAATAATAAAACACATTTTAAAATATTATTTCCTTGGACTCCAGTAAGGAAGAATTCTCTAGATAGCTCTGTACCAACTGCTTCATAGAACCTGGAAGAGTTACTACTTGGGTATTGTGCTGGATAGCATTAGTGTCAACTTGACACACCTGGGCTGAGGGAGCCTCAATTGGAGAATTGGCTCCATTGGATTGGCCTGTGGCCACATCTGTGGAGTATTGTCTTGATGGTCGAGCAGTGTGGGAAGGCCCAGCCCACAATGAGTAGTGCCACCCTGGGCAGGTGGTTGTGTACGGTATAAGAAGGCAGGCTGGACATGGGCCAGAGGAGCAAGCCAGTGAACAGCATTCCTCCATGGCCTGAGTTTCAGCTCCTGCCTCCAGGTTCCTGCCTTGGGTTCCCTAAATGATGAACTGTGACCCAGGAGATGTAAGCTGAATAAACCCTTTCCTCCTCAAGTTGGTGTCGGTCAGAGTGTTTTGTCACAGCAATGGAAGACAACTACAACAGGTATATAGAAGCTTATGAACTAGAATCCTCTTTGTTTGCATGGAGAGCAGCAGGTAAAGGACTGATAAGCACACAGCACCTTTGTGAAAGGGAAAAAAGTCCTGTTAGAGAAACAGATAAAGATATAAGCAAGAACACAAAGGTTAGTCATGGAGGTCTGGCTAGAGATCAGCCTCACCTGACCTTGGCTGTGGCTCTTGTCCAGTGTGTCACGTCTACAGTTCTGGATGGTAGCCCTGGTATCTTAACACCCCAAGGATATTTCCCAATTCCTCAAAGCATTTCAGAAACAGGATGAAGAAAGGGAAAGGGCTCAGGAGAGGTAAAATCCAGCACAGGGAACACAGAGAATGACAAAAAAGTGAAAAGATTTGAAGGAAATAGTAATCCCCTCTCCCAGCCTGTCCTTGCCCATCTTACAAACATACTGTCTAACTGGGCTGTTAGTATCAGTCCTGGGTTTTGGGCTTAACAATGTCATTCAATGAAACAGAATTGTTATTTATTCAGGAGAATCCCCATTATTCTGAGCATGTAGATAATTTCATTTCAATAACTTCTAGAACTCTTTAGCTTACAAATATTCCTCTATTCTTTATCCTATTTCTAGACCCAGAAAATAAATATGGTGAAAGTCTTCTAGACCCAGAAAATAAATAATGGATATCATATTATTTTTCATCTTTCCCTTGGGAAGAAATTCCTTTTCTCAATTCTCAACCAAAACAACTTGAATTTCCCTCCAATATATTCCCAACAGTATCAGACATTAAAAAAAAAAAAAAAAACTAACAGAACCAGCTCAAACATTTGTGATCCCTGAAATTTTGAGAATTTCATAGCTGAGAATCAAATAAGTGATACTAAATAAAACTTCAATAAGAAAGACGGATGAAGAATAAAGGGAATATATAAACATATTGATAGAATTGAAAATTTATAACTAAGTAGAAATGAAGAAGGACATTTTTTCTAAACAAGTGTATTCCAAGGTGGGCATTAACTTCCATACAAGGAAGGTATAAAATGTCCAGGAAGTCTTTTCTTGACCTCTTCCACCCAGCCTCCTCCTCCTTGACATAGAAATACAACCTGAAATCTGGCTCCAAGTTTGATTTGTCTTTGTCTAGTGGATTTTGGTAGTAACAAGATGTCAAATTTATCACTGCTATCAGAAATGGCCCCTTATCTTGAGCCTGAACTTTGTGTAGTTGAAACCAGACTGGACCAAGTAGTTATAGACGTGGTCTTAAGGGTCTGCTCCTGCATGAAGCATGAGGTACAATTGGTTAACTTCTCTAGGTCTGGGTTTCCTAACTTGGTATATTTATTGGCAGCTAAACATTGCTAGACTATCAGAAGCATACCAGGATCTGAAGCTTGTCTTGGTAAATGTTGCTGTACTATGGGTTGATCCACCATGGCAGTCAGACTATAAAACCGCTTTACTTCTTTTGCTTTGAAATATCTAATAGGGAAAGATTATATGAATTGGGGGGGTGTACAGGTACATAAAATAGGCACTTAAATTATTCATTGTGAAGAACAATAAGACACCAAGGTATGGAAAACCACCAAGGCTGAATATATCCACTAGTAAATTGTCAGTGTGCTTAAGTGTCGATAACTATATATAATAAATATGATCCACTGATTTAAAACCATAAAACAAAAATCCCTGAAGTTTATATATAGGAATAGCTACATTCAAGCATAGATCATGTTACTTCTTATGACACCTTTTCTCCAAAGCCTCAATGTAATGAGACAAACTCTTACCATTATCTTCTCAGTATAACAGGATATGTTGCCCCAGATTGTCACTGTCACCTTCACAAAAGCCTACAGCACTCAAGACTTCTTAATTACAGCATCATGGGCTCAAAACTAGAACCTGGTACACCAAACCAAAAAATCTCCTCAGGCACTCACATGGGGACCCTGAGGCAGTGTAAATGCTAAGACCCATTGAGTCAAGTTTGTGCACCCAGATGTCCCTCAGTGCAAGTTCGTCCACTGGACCCTAGTCAGCCTGTTGAAAGACTATCCGTAAGACAAAGAAGGTTGGGGCTGTCTGTCTCCCTGAGAAAGGAGTATGCTTTCTGAGTAGCAGAAAGAACAATGACATGGAGTTAAGAGGTGCATGGAGATGAATTTAATTTTCAAACCCCCAAGTCCTTGAGAGTTAAGTGATCACTTTTTAAAATATTTTTTAAAATTTTTATTTATTTTTGTATGTGTA
This sequence comes from Rhizomys pruinosus, assembly GCA_009823505.1. Taxonomy (NCBI): domain Eukaryota; kingdom Metazoa; phylum Chordata; class Mammalia; order Rodentia; family Spalacidae; genus Rhizomys; species Rhizomys pruinosus. The sequence goes on from VZQC01006754.1 coordinate 656,678, forward strand.
TGAGTGTACTATCTGTATGTAGGTCTGTGCACCCACGTCGTGCAATGCTGTGGAAGTCAGAAGAGGGTGTCAGATTCCCCTGGAACTGGAGTTAAAGATGGTTCTCAGCCACCATGTGGGCACTGGGGATTGAAGCCGGGGTACTCTGCAAGAGCGATCGGCGCTCTTAACCCCTAGGCCATCTCTCCAGTCTCAAGTGATCATTCTTAAACTTGAATGTGAAACTTATGTGACAGTTGTTTGTCTGAAAGCAAAAGGGAAGAGAATGAACCAGGTGCTAAATGTGAGCAATGGACACTGGCCTTTCTGTCCAACTACACAGGGCTGTGCGACTGCTGCTATGGTGCCTGAATGTAAGCTCCTAAGCAGAGACACCCCCCCCCCGAAAACACAAGGTGACTTCACAAAACGGGAATATTGGAGATGCTCAGCGTCAGGCTGAACTAACAAACCTTTTAGGTGATTTATGGTTAGACCTGGAAGATTCCAGAGTTAGCAAAAGCAAAACAGTCATAATCTCTTATAAAACACCTGCCCATGTATATGCCTGCATTCTTAAATTTTATTCCTAAGAACTTTAAGATGTTTAAAGGTTGTGCAGTTTATATATAAACATTTTAATATATGGCTGTTCTATTTTTAAAAGTTTAAATGCCACAGTCTGGGATTTGTCTCTCTTTTGCTTTCCATATTTAACAGAAGAGGCTTATAATCATCAGCCTTGCAGATCAGCCCTGCATAAGCACCAAAGAGTACTGTCTCCAAAGGAGACAGAAAGTACGTCTTGGGAAATGCCTGTTAATATCTCCAGTCAGTTGAGTGGCAGAATTGTAAGTGAATAGGAACGGGGGCCAAATCTGACTATAGAGACTTTCTATCTATGCATATATTATGATGTCCATAAAGTATTTACTACATAAATCTCTCCAGTGTAACCCAATATCTTGGTTACTTCATCCTGTACATGACTTTGGACCTGTTACCCACGTTAATTTTTCTTCTGTATCTTGCTCTCTAGTTTTTTAAATTTATGCCAACTATTTAGCTAAGAAGCCTATTTAACACAGCAGATTAGTGTATTAACTAAATGGCTGCAAGAGGCTTCTTAACTAAATAGCATAAAGAGTACCTGTTAGCTAAATGACTTCAGATATTGTGATAAACTCTCTAATAATGATTTCATTATTTATTAATTTATTTGAGTATGCAAACATATTTTCGGAGTCTAAATTGGAAGTTTGTGAAGTATGAAAACGTCATGTTCAAAGTTAGACTGGAGCTTCATGAAGGAACACATCCTGGCTCTCTCTATATTCCACTGTCTTTTTTTTTCAAAATGTCAAAGACAGGCTGACCCCGGAGACCTAACAAGCCAGATATATATTACCAGTCTATGTAGAGATAATAATAACAAACAGAAAAAGATTCACAGAGTTGCTTAAGAGCACACAGATCACACAAGGCAGAGGTAGACTTTCATTGTGTGTTCTACCACCACCAACACACAGAAATTTGGATTTCTTCCCTTCTGAAGACTTGGAATGGCATCACATGACAAGATGTAATTCAACCTTCATACTTTCAAAAGGCATCACCTCATTCTCTTTGAAATAGACTGTTCTTCTGTAGAAAAGAGCTTGAAAATCAAAGCTTGTGGGCCCACGGGACATAACAAGGTGGAAAGATTTTCCCTTGGATATTTATATGTCCAACACCCCAGATTAAAAGATGGTGTCAGTTCAAAGTCACTTACCCAAATCTGAAGCTTGATTCTCTTTTCATTTTTGAATACAGTTTTTACTTTGAAATCGATCCCAACCGTGCTGACAAATGCAGATGTAAAAGAGTCATCTGCATAACGGAACAGAAAAGATGTTTTTCCCACGCTGCTATTGCCAATGATCAGCAGTTTGAACATGTAGTCAAAGTTCTGGTCAGAGGAGTCTTTCTGACCAAACCTAGCATCTTGGGCAGAGGCCATCTGTGGGGAGAAAACAAACATAGATCAGTTTCCGATCTGATATGAAGCTAGCAGCATATTCATTCTTGGCCTTGCCAGAAACAGATGTCAGACACCAAGGAGGCAAGGGGAGAGCGCTCCCAATGCCCCTCTATGCTGGTATCCATGGCAATAATTCCCTGCTGGAGGACGGAGCAGCAAATCTCACAGCTCATTCCAGCTGCGGTGGTGCTTGTCACCGCTCAGCATTCAGAGCCAATCAAAGGCACCAAAGGAGACATCTCTAAGGGGAACATGAAAAGCAAAGAAAGAGGCATTGGCCGAGGTGTGAGGGAAACTTTGTAATCTCAGCGATGGAGGCAGCAAAGCCACTGAACAGCAGGGTTGCTCGTCCTCAATCATGTGAATTGAGAGTCTTTCTCACTTCCTGGAGAAACAAACCCAAAACGCATCTCTAGTTCATTTATGAACATCTTACCAAATCAGCATCCTAACATAAATGTCAATCAGCTTCAAATTAAAAACAATGAGAATATATATGATTCAAACGATGTAGCAGAGACACTGCTCATTTTCTTAACCCTTGAAGCAATGTGATGAGGGGAGTACCTTTACTGTATTCATATTAAAATTAGGAAACAGAGCTTCAAACATAGTAA
>VZQC01006754.1:664296-748312 GCA_009823505.1 Rhizomys pruinosus
GAGATGGCTCAGCAGTTAAGAGCACTGATGCTCTTGCAGAAGACCCGGGTTCGATTCCCAGCACCCACGTAATGACTAAAAACCATCTTTAACTCCAGTTCCAGGGGAATCTGACACCCTCTTCTGACCTCTGCAGCATTGCAGGACATGGGTGCACCAACCTACATGCAGACAGTACATTCATACACACACACACACACACAAAATAAAAATAAAAATCTCATTATGAAGGGAAGTAGAAAATGATGACCTACCTATTCTACCAGTTCTGAAAATAGATGCGTGGAGACACAGCTGTGAAAAAGTGCATCCCATTCTTGGTGTGATATGGGTGTGGCTCCTGTGCCTGAGAAGGAATTCCCAGTGGGAACCTGCCCCCTTGTTATCATATAAACAGGGGAGAAGGTTTTTGCAGATGCTACTTAGTATACAGCTCTTCTCACCTGCAGTTTCCTTAGCTATTTAACAGGCATCAAGAGAGCATCAAGGTAAAACTACTGCCACATGTTCAACACTGGATTCAAGCTTTCATGGTCTTTAACATTTCTCTCACACATGATGCACAAGCCATTTACTTTCTTTCTAACTCCAAAGCTATTTTCTGATATGAAAGGGAAAGATGAATATACTTCTCATTTCCTAGCTTCCACCAGCCAAAAGCATTTGATATTTAATACTTTCCATAGACTCATGTGATTGCTGAAGTCAGCACTATAAATTTCTAGCTAATTTCAAGTATTACAGCAGGGAACAAGAGCTTTCACTAACATGCTTCTCAGGGTAGCAGTCCCTGAAGGGTCAGTATGCAGACAAATGTTCTGTGATCTAGAGAGACTGTGAGGAGGAGGCATGGCCAAAGGCTATACTCTCCATGATGTGACCTGCAGCAGCACACTGCCTGCCACTCAGCAGCTTCTAAAAAGCTCTAAACTTGTGAAATCTATGAGTGTGTGCAGAATCCTACAGAAGCAGAGAAAGAACAAGCACCAGTTTTACAGCTAGGATAACAAGGAACAAAATCCAAGTAATACGTGGAGAGCAAAGGGAGACAAAGGAGTCCTGAGAAGTCACAGCACTGCAGGGTAACTGCCCTCACACAAAGCCTTGGGGTTGGCTTGGGAAATTCACATTATTACTTCAAGGTTAGAACACACACACACACACACACACACACACACACGCCGCATGGGGGTGTGGGAGAGAGAGATACAGAGAGAGAGGCAGAGAGACAGACAGAGACAGACACATGTAAACACACACACTCACACTTACATGCACACTGATATGTGTGCATCTTGCATACACAGAAGTTATCATCTTCATCTTTTCCTCAAACCCCTCAGAAATAATGCCAGCAATATTTTGACAAGTTTGGCATCTGGAAGTGAATCAACCAAAGAAAATCGAATCCCAAGACTGCTCCAAAAAGCTCCTAAGATTCCTTACTCTGAAGAATGATCAATGATCCTTGGATTGGAGACACAACTATTTAGCAATGCAGTGTGGTCAGAATGACCAGCTTCCCTAGTTAGCTAGTACTCAGGGGTTCCATGGCCTAAGTCAGGCCTTTTTGTGATAAAACTACCAAGTTGGATGGATAGTTAATCACCCAAGTGTGGTAGGATGGACCAAAAAGAGATGTCAAAAGTCCAAACTCCACATGCCTTCCAAAGGCCAAGCAACCAACTTTCTCATAGGCAGCTGTGATAAAAGAAAATCAAGCATAAAACAGAAAAATATCACCAAACATTCTTGACATTAATGCATTCTATACACAGATATCAATTTATAAAAATGAAAAGGCCTCTTAGCAATAAATGTAAAAAAATCTTCAGAAGTTTTCTTGCAGACATGGATGAAAAACACAAGATTTCCTATGATTTCTTGGCAGCAATATCCAACATCTCATTCTCAAATTCCTGTTTCTCTAGTTTGATAAGTTTTTATTCTAGAATACAAATTTAAACTTTTATAGACTACGTTAGATATGATTAAAGATGGGCAGATGTGTGGAAATACACCTGAACTTCTGCAGAACTGGAATACTGATAGTGAGGCCAGGAATTAGTCGTTTATGATGCTCCTGACATGGTTTTTCTGATTAATCAGATACAATTCATCCGGGCCATCCCCACAGAGGCCAGGCAGGGTAGATGCTTGCTGTTAAGGTCTCAGACATTTATGAATGAGGAGACCGGGTAATCTGACATTTAAGCTGAAGTCCCTGGGGCTATAGAAATATGATCCTAACGTTCTGCACCAGTCACTGCCTTCAATATCTACCGCTTTTGGTGACAGTGACATTTCACTCTTATAATGTTCTTGCCCATGACAGAGAATATTGGGCACTCACAGTGCCCAGCCTCTCCAGACAAAGAAGCTGATTCTAGGCAACGGTATCTTCTTCAATTATCTCTGCTCTTAACAGCAAGAATCATCTGTGCACTAGTACTGTGAGCACTATCACACTAGAAGGAGACCCAGTGAGGAGCAGTTATCATGTTCTTAGAGCAAAGGCAAACAGTCTGCTGAGCTCTGCAGAAGATGGCCTTCATTCTCTAGCAGTCATCTGGTGAGCTCTGCAGAACATGCCTTCACTTCTCCAGCGGTCATCTTTTTTAATAACATTACACTCATATACATAAAATAAGAATAATAAATAAAATATTTAAAAAGAATATGGCTTCTTGAAAAAATAAAAAAGCAAACAGGAAAGATACAAAGTACCATGGGGTTAAAGGAAAATCTCTCTATAAATACTTGATAAAAACTTCTCACTAGAGAAAAGTAATCCTGAAGCTTAATTCCAATGTATTTGTTTCCCAATAAGTTTTCATCTTTAGACATTTTTTTAAAACATTTTTGATGGCTCAGCAGTTAAGAGCACTGACTGCTCTTGCAGAGGACCAGGGTTTGATTCCCAGCACCCACATGGCGGCTAAGAACCGTCTTTAACTCCAGTTCTGGGGAAATCTGACACCCTCTTCTGACCTCTTCTACACAACACGGGTGCACCAACCTACATGCAGACAGTACACTCATACACATAAAAAAAAATTAATTAATTAAATTAAAAAACATTTTTGAGTTCTTATCAAAAGTTTGAATGTTTTAAAACAAATATGTGAACGTATGAGAAAGGCCTTGAGATTTGCTACAAATATTCCTTCTGGCTCGGACACCCTTCCTCCTTGTTCCACCCATCATGTGTAGGTCAGTCATCAGCCCAGGACATAGCTGTCTATGGACCACTTGTAACAAAGCTGGTGTCTCTGTAGTCAATGTATTTGATGTCTAGATTGTAGGATTCCACCAGTTAAAATGACAAACAGAACCTCTTTTCATTCAAAAATGACTGCTAGAATTATTCACTGTAAAGAACAAGCCCACCCATGCACATAATGCATGAATGTTCTCATCCACAGATGTGCTGCATTTCTACTATCCTCTTTATCCGTTATGCTGATGGAATCAAACTTTCAAAAGAATAGCCATAGGTGAAGGTGATGTGAAAAGCATGATTTGTCAGTTGGTACTTAAAACATTCTTTCTCCAAGTTCTTTAAGGATGAAACAGAAATTATTCATTACTATTGTATTACAAGATTCTCAGACAAGCATCAAAACCACTGGGTATGTGACAAGTTGCACAAGTATCTTTGATGAGATAGAGTTAAACAAACACAGCAGACAAACAAGAGGCTTCAAGCCTCCCCTGAGGTTGGATTATGATTTTGTTTTCAGGTATGAAAAGTTAAGGTTGTAGAAGTTAAATAGCTGTTGTTCCAGACTGTTCTCAGGACAGGTAGACACAGAATACAATTTTTAAAAACTTTAGATACTGTATCCAATCCATTCAGCTTACTGGAAAGTATCTGAGAAAACAACTGACCTATTCTTATTAGTACCAGAGAGTCATGAACACCTGGATCATTCACCCATTTGCTTTCATTGTTCATTGTGTATAAAAATGATTCATGACTCCAATAAAAATGACATGACACTTCAAAATCAATGTTAAATATACTGGTGTTGGATGAGGACCTTTTTTTCTGTAGAATTGAAGCTAGTGAAGAAGATCTACATTGGTAAAGGAAACTGTATTTTGATTTTTAAAAATTTTATATTATACCATCTTCAAATTGTGTGTGTGTGTGTGTGTGTGTGTGTGTGTGTGTGTATGAATGTACTGTCTGCATGTAGGTTTATGCACCCATGTCGTGCAATGCCACAGAGGTCAGAAGAGGGTGTCAGATTCCCCTGGAACTGGAGTTCTCCTGGAATTGGAGTTACAGATGGTTCTCAGCCACCATGTGGGTGCTGGGGATCGAACCCAGGTCCTCTGCAAGAGCACTCAGTGCCACTCTAGGCCATCTCTCCAGCCCCTCAAATTTTAAAAAGCACTTGAAGGGCTGGAGAGATGGCCTAGTGGTTAAGAGCGCAGACCACTCTTGCAGAGGACCCGGGTTCGATCCCCAGCACCCACATGGCGGCTGAGAACCGTCCGAAACTCCAATTCCAGGAGAACTCCAGTTCCAGGGGAATCCGAGACCCTCTTCTGACCTCCGCGGCATTGCATGACACGGGTGCACAAACCTGCATGCAGACAGTACATTCATACACATACAGAAATAAATTTAAAAAAAAAAAGAATTTCAAAAGCACTTGAAGCCAAGAACTTTTATTTTAAGGTACAAAATTACAACACTATAGAAACAAGGATCAATAAAAATAAAATTAAAGACTAGTATTGAAATACAATAAATATGTGCCCCTCCTCCTAAAATTTTAAGGCATAATCAAAGTGCTAAGTTACTGATTAAATTCTTATATCATTTTTTTCCATAAGAAGCTCAGATAATATTTTGTCTCGCTTTTTCTTTAGTCCAACTAAATTCTTTTAAGACTCATATATCTCAATCCCAGTTTTTCAAATGTATCTGTAAATCCAAGGGCTGAAACAAAACCTTCCAAGGGAATTAGTAAATAGTTTGAAATGACAATCACATACCACATTTAGAATTTTGAGTCAGTTCAGAGCAATCATTAGACAGGGATTTATCATTTTAAATGCTTGTATTTACTAACAGAAAAGAAATATGTAACATCGGTGCTGTCAATTCTACCCTAAACAACTAAAGTTCTACTAAAGTATAAGGAAAACATTTTTTGCATATTTTATTGAACTTTCATGTGTTTCATGCTAAACATCTTAATAATCTTTATATTCTCTCTGCCATCTGCCCCCCCCATATCCCTCCACACAATTTCTGGAGGCAAGTTTGTGTACCCAAATGTCACACTTTAGAGTGTTCTATATTCTGCTATACACAAAATGGAAATAAAGTCAGGCCTGGTGGTACTGGCCTGCCCAACTACTCAAGAGGCTGATGTGGGGGAGTGTGGGGCAGTGGAGTCCCAGGTATTCATGCCCCATGGGTTGGGGTTCTGGGTGTCTGCAAGAGACACCATGCCAGCTTCCCAGTCCATGTAAAGCCATTTCATCCTCATGTGCCAAGCATCAGGAGCACCAAACCACAGACTTGCTGAGCTGCAGGTAGGTGGGTGAGGTAAGAGAAAGGACTCGGAGGCTAGTAAACCCAGCAGGTCAAAAGACCTGGGAGATGGCCGAGAGAACAAAACTCGTTTATTTGCAGGAGTCTGAGGTCTTATATACTGACATTTGGCGGGCTTCTGGGGTGAGAATGGACGTGGGGGAGTGCATGGGAAATTCATATTGTGCTTTCAGTGAAAGTCAAGAGTTAGCAGAGGCTCTAGTTGGTTCCCAAAACCAAGATGCACTGTTTAGATATTACAGGAATGTGATACCCCTTGCCCAAATCCTGAAAGCAGGGCTGCAGTGCTGGCTTTATCAATGGCTTTATCAATTGGTGATTGGGGGTTGGGGGGGTGACTTGACCCCTGACCTTTGCAAGGTATCAGGGCAAAAATCCAGCTCCCTTAATGCTCCAGGCCAAATGAAATATCAGGCCCCACCAGGGAGAATCGCATGTTTAAGACCAGCTTCGGTAACTTAGTGAGAGCCCGTCTCAAATCAAAAGGTAAAAAGGTAACTAGGAAATGTCCTGGTGGGAGAGTGTGAAGCATATGTGAGTCTCTAGCTTCAATCACCAGTATAGAAAAGAGAGAACATATACAGCTTGATTTTTTAAGGTTAGCATAACTCCAGTATTCCAATATTATAGCCTTATAAAGCCATTAAAAGAAAAATCATAACACACTGTCCATCATTACATTTTGAACTTAAAAACAAAAATATTAAACAATACAAAAACAAACCAATTCAGGACCAAGGAAAGACAATGCATCATGCTCAGCTCAGGTTTATCTAAGAGATGCCAGATTAACTCTAAAAAAAAAAAAACAATAGATATTTTCCAACACAGTATGGTTCATAAAGTGAACAGTTTACATTAATAGATGAAGGAAAATATTCTACCAAATACAATACATGCTTATGTTTAAAAAAAAAAAAGCAATAGCATCATCAAACTATAAAATCAAAGAAAATTTCTTCATTATGATAAAGGGTATCTGTACCAAAGAAAAATTCTGTTGTCAGCCTCACAATTATTCTTGAAAAAAATTCTTAACATCATTACTTCTATTTGATATTGTGCTGGATGCTCAGCCCTGTGTAATATGGTATAGTAAAAGGAGATCAGGGGAAGGAAACGTAAACTATCTCAACTTGAAAATAATTGATTGTGTAAACGTTTCTTTAAAACCTTCTACAACTAAATAAATGTAGCAAGGTCTCAGAAAATAAAGTCAAGTTATTAAAGGAGCTATAAAATCCAGATATGCACCATAACTATAAATAATAATCTAGGTCTTGGCACAATACAAAGATTCTCATGAAAATATTATGCTCAGAGTATTTAATATGCAAGTCAAAAACCAAGTGGAAATTTTACATCTGATTGAGGACTAGTTTGAAGATTAATGATCAATACATAAAAATTTTATGTGTTATTTTCATTTTATATCTGTCAGTGTGTTGCTTGCTTGTATGGGAGCACCCATGTAATGCTGCAGAGGTCAGAAGAGGGCACTGGATTCCCCTGGAACTGGAGGTAAAGATGGTCATTGGCCACCATGTTGGTGCATGGCATTGAACCCAGGTCCTCTGCAAGAGCAGCCAGTGCTCTTAACCACCCAGCCATCTCTCCAGCCCCCAAGATTGAGATCTAAAAATCAAAAAGAAATCTGAGACCCCACCCAAAAAAGACAGAAAGCTAGGAAAATACTTCATAGTGGAAGATACATAAATGGTCACAATAAACATATAGAAATATAAGCAATTGGATTTTTTTATAAAAAAACACAAATTAAAATCAGTATAAAATACACATTATAGTGACCAAAATTTAAGACTACTGACATCATATGTTGCGGACAACATGGAAGAATAAGGATTTTTTTAAAGATTTATTTTGTTTTGATTAATCATGTGTTTCTATGTGAGGGTTTGTGCACCTGAGTGCAGGTGCCTGTGGAGCTAAGGAGTGTCAGATTCCCCAGGAGCTGGAAATACAGGCAACTGTGAGCAGCCCAACATGGGTGCTAGGAACAAAACTTGGGTTCTTTGTAAGAACACTATGGGCTCTTAACCACTGAGCCATTTCTTCTGCACATCACTGGAATTTTTAGACAGACAGGGTGACATGTGAAATGGCACTATCACTTTGAGGAAAATAAGAAGTGACTGCATCTTACACACACACATCATCCCAGCACTTGTACATTTAGGGACTTCCCCAAGTGAAATGAAAATGCACTATTATTAATACAAAAAAATCAATGAAAGGTACCTATACCCTTATTCAAAATAGCCCCTGAGTAGAAACTATCTTAAAGCTCACCAGGAGGGGAATATATTTTAAGGATATATTACACTTATGTGAAAGTATATTTAATTCAGCAATAAAATAGAATTAATTACCAGTTTGTATGTAACATTCCAAACAAAATATTGTATGTTCTATCTATATTATATTCTATAGAACTCTATAAAGTTCTAGAATAAATATGCTTTATGCAAAAAAGTTTAAAGTATTTAGCATAGATTGATTAAAAGAAAACATGAAAGAACTGTTTGTCAGGCTTATACATCTTCTATATCCTTGAAGTGCTGTATGTTACACAGAAATATCTATTTGCCAAAATTTAAATTATTCACTTAAGATTTATGTACTTCAAGTTCGTTTTCATAGAATATGAGATAAAGGCCCAATTCTGTTCTTTTGAATGTGGATATTCAGTTTTTCTAACATTATTTAACACATGACTTATATGTGAAAGTTTAAATTATAAAAGTATTAGAAAAATACTCAGGAAGAAAGCAGCACAAGATTAGTCTGAGCTCTGGTTTCTTCCGTAAGACTCTAAAAAGTACTGAGCACAAAGCAAAAATAGACAAGTAGGATTGTGTCCAACTATGAAGTTCATAACAAAGGAAACAAGAAACAATATGAAAAGACAAGCAACCCATGGGCTGGGAGAAAATACTTGCAAACCATACATTTTATAGGTCTATTACTATCTATCTACATCTATATCTACATCTATCTATATCTATCTAAATCTATATCTATGCCCTTACTTATATTTATATATACATCTATATCTATACATAATAGAAAGAGCCAAATAGGGTAAAAACAACCCAATTAAACATAGGCAATATATCTAAGCAGAAACACCTATGGCCAATATGTATTTGGAAATGGACAACTTATCTAATAATTGGAAAGAAGCAAAGTAAAACTACAATGATCACCTCATGCCTGTTAAAATGGCTACTGTCAGAAAGATAAATGAGTACTGTCGAATAAAAGGAATAAAGGAAACACGTTGTATTAGTCACTTTTCTGTTGCTGTGATAAAACACCATGACCAAAGGAACTTATAAAAGGAAGAGTTTATTTGAGCTTACGATTGACAGTTCCAGGGAATTAGAGTCCATTGTGGTGGGAGGCATGGTGGCTGGAACTGGAGCAGCAAGCCGAGGGTCACATCTCGCAATGAGCACAGGAAGCAGAGAGAGAGCATGACTGGAGACAGCAAGGCTTGTTAAACTCACTAAGCCTGCCCCCAATAACGTACTTCCTCTAGCATGGCCACACCTTCTAAGACCTCCAAGAACAGTGCCACCAACTGGAGACAAATGTCTGAATACTTAAAGCCTATGGGGGACTCATTCAAACCACCAAATTCCACTCCCTGTACCCCATAGGCTCCTGACCATATAAAATGCAAAATGCATTTAGTCCAACCTTAAAAGTCCCCATCATCTTTACCAGTTTCAATGCCATTCAAAAGTTTACAGTCCAAAGTCTCTTCTGAGACTCAGGCCAATCTCCTAAACTGTAAGCTCCTGTAAAATCAAAAGACAAATTACATACTCCCAATGTCCAGTGGAACCGAATACACATTCCCATTCCAAAAGGAGGAATAGAGGCATAGTGAGGAAATACTGAACCAAAACAAGACCAAAAACCAGCAGGGCAAACTCCAAGTCCAGTAGCTCCACGTGCAACTTCTGGGACTTGACTTCCAAAGGGCTTAGATGGCTCAGCTCTTCCAGCTTTGCTTGCAACATACATCTCTTTCTTAGGCCAGTACCACTCCCTGTATGCAGCTCTCCTTGGCAAATATCTCACAGGTCTGGCATCTCGAAAGTCTTCTTGGGGTCTCCTCTGCCAACCAGGCTTCACATTCACAGCTTCACACAATGGCCTATCAGGGCCTTCTTTATTCAGGGACACCCTTGCTGCACTCTGCCTGGCCTCTGTGGCTCTCTGAAACCGTGGAGGAAGAACTGATGACCCCTTCACTCTTGCATCCTTTGTGCCTCTAAAGCCAGCACCACGTGAATGAAATTGCTGAATTCGGGATGGACTCTCTCCTACTTTAAGCACATTTGCAAATTTTCTCTGCCCTGGACTTGTTGGAGTAGAAAACGCTTTTTTAGCTGGGTGTGGTCTTGTCCTGAAGGTACTGTTTCTCTTGTTTACTTGTAAATCTCGAGGCCACTCCTTAATCACTTTAATCTCACTTTTTCCATTGTTTACTTGTAAGTAGCTAGGCCTCTCCTTAATCACTTTAGTCTCCTTATCAAAAGGAACCTCTCCTTCACATGCCTTGGCCCCACTTTAATCTTCCTAGTGCAGTTTTCAGATCCAAACTGTACATTCTGCATGTCTTTCTGCCCCATCTGCTCTTCTTCACTGTAGATCTGCACAATATTCACCATTAACAGCCACGCCACCATTTCTACATTAGGCTGTCTTGAAATATCCTCCACCAAAGACATTAGTCCATTGCTTTTCAACTTTGCATCAGGCAAGCATTTGGGCTGTGGGCAAACTGCTGCCAGACTCTTTATCAAAATATCCCAGTTGCTGCCTAAGTATTTTCCTCTGGAACTATGGTTTTTGCAGCCATGCTTTCTTCCAGGCTTCTACTAAAATGGCCCCTTAAGCTCTGCTTACAGTAGTCAACAGCTTTTCTAGCCCAAAGTTCCAAATTCTTCCACATTTCTCCAAACATCCACATGGTCAGGTTCTTCACAGCCAACAGCCCACTCTCTGGTACCAAATAACTGTATTAGTCACTTTTCTGTTGCTGTTATAAAACACCATGACCAAGGAACTTATAAAAGGAAGAGTTTATCTGAGATTAAAATTGACGGTTCCAGGGAATTAGAGTCCATTGTGGTGGGAGGCATGGCGGCTGGAGCTGGAGCAGCAAGCCAAGGGTCATATCTTGCAATGAGCACAGGAAGCAGAGAGAGCGACTGGAGACCACAAGGCTTGTTAAACTCACTAAGCCTGCCCCCAATAACGTACTTCCTCTAGCATGGCCACACCTTCTAAGACCTCCAAGAACAGTGTCACCAACTGGAGACAAATGTCTGAATAATTAAAGCCTGTGGGGGACACTCATTCAAACCACCACACACGTACACATTGTTAGTGAAAATGGAAATTAGTTTGGGAGTTTTGAAAAACAGTATAGAGGCTCTTCAATGTAATAAAAATAAAAGTATCATATGACCCAGCAATTCCACTTCTGAGTAATAACTCAGATTTCCATTATTAAAACAAATACCTGTGACAAAACTTCTGAAGAAGAAAAGTTTGCTTTGACTAACAGTTTCCCAAAGTCTCATTCTATGATCAATTGGCCCATGAGAAGACAGTGCATCATTGTATGGGGGATGCTATATAATGAAGCAAAACCACCTGCCTCATGGCTGGGAAATAAAAGAGAAAGAAGTCTATCTTTCTATCCTCTTCAAAGGCACCATTTAAAGGACTAAAAGACCTTCACTAGGCCATGATCCTCAAAGCTCCTTCCCTATCCCAAAGCACCAATTTGGGGAACATTTTTTATAACACATGCCCTTTGGGACACATTACAGATCCCATCAATAGTGCAGACAAACATCCAAAGGAACTGAAATTATTACTTTTTTCTAACTTTTTTTCCTTTTTTATTACTTTTTTTCTACATTTCATACATGTTTTAGTCTCAATGGTCTTTATACCCCCTTCTACTTTGGCACCCTCCTGCAGCCCCCTCCCCCACCACACATGGAGTTCACACATTCTGTCATTTGTGCTAGGGTCCACTGTGCCAATCCTCAGTGCCAGCTCATCCCCTGGGCTCTAGTTAGCCTATCTGGAGTCTCTTTTCTAAAGAAGGTCAGGTCTTCCTCACCTAACCACCATCTGCTTCCACTATTTCCTCAACCAAGTTTCGGCTCTGCTACATATTTCTGCAGTTCTGTCCTCAGTTTTTGTCTACCAGAGTTTGCATGGATATTGAGCACACTGATACCAATGCTGTAGGTTCATTCAAACAGGGTCCCAAGAATTTTCATTTCCGTTTGGTCTTGCATTACCTCCCTGGTCCTTATAGCCTTTCCTACTCCTCTTCCCCAGTGTTCCCTGAGCCCCAGGTGGATGAAGCTGAATATAGGCAACCTGTCCATGTAGCCATGTTCTGTAGACTCCTAATCTTCACTGTTTGGCCACTCAGGCCCTCTGTGGCAAAAGAAGTTTCATTTCTGAGTGGGGTCTTCGATATGTGTCTGTAAATATAAAGATACTTCTTTTGTAGTTAGTTGGGATGTGTCAACCTTTGAGAATTCCCTAAGATCTATGACCTCACCAGTTGTATGCATCTGGCTATGTTTACAATATCACACATGAGTTTCTTCCCACTGAGTGGACTTTAAGTCCAATTGGTTAGCCATTGATTTCCCTCAAGTGTCAAAGAGATGTCTGGATTCTCATGTGGACAAAGCCTTTAGAGGACCGATTCAAAGCTACAGCAGGGATATACATCCAGAGGAATTGAGATAGTGACACTCTTGTGTTTATTTCAGCAATGCTCAGAATAGCTAAGTCAATCAAAGTGTCTATCACAGAGTAATAAAGAAAATATAGCACATATGCACATGAGAATAATACAAAGTCTTTAAAAATAAATTTTCTGTCACTATAACAAGGATATAAGTGGAGGACATTATGGTAGATAAATTATGCTAGACACAGAAACATAAATGGTATATGATCTTACTAATTGAGGAATATTAAAAAGACAAATTCATAGAAGCATGAAGTGGAAAAGTAAGGCTAGAGTGCTGTGAAAGAAATAAGCGAAAGAAAAACATTGGCCATAGGTACAAAGTTTAAGCCACATGAAACAATAAGTTTTAGTGGTCTGTTATACTCTATGGGTGACCATAACTGCATTTCAGTGTATAAAACTGTTTTCTTAAAAATGTGCAAATCAGCCAGGCATGGTGGTGCACACCTTTAATCCCAGCGCTAGGAGGCAGAGGCAGGCAGATCTCTGTGACTTCAAGTCCAGCCTGGTCTACATAGTGAGCTCCAGACCAGCTGGGACTAAAGGGAGACCCTGTCTCAAAAAATACCACAAATAAATAAATATGCAAATCAAGAAATGTAAGAGGCTAGAGATCCATATAATTGTTATGGCAGTAAATACTCTTAACCACTAAGCCATTTCTCTTGGGCCTAGTCATATCTTTCTACTGTGAGATTACGTCTGGTGAATACTGACAAGTAGTTGATTAAATATCTGTGATGCTCTTGCAGAGGACTAAAGTTAGGTTCCAGGCATCCACATGGTGGCTTACAACTACCTGTAATTCCAGTTACAGAGGATCTGGTGCCTTTTTCTGGACTCGTCCAGCACCAGGCATGCATGTTGCACATACACACATGCAGGTAAAGCACCAGTACACATAAAATTAGGATAAATAACTTCTGAAGCTCTTCTAAAGTTCTTTATTTTTTTTCACAGACATACTTGAGGAACTAGCCAAAATGAACTAGGGGAAGTATTTGGCCCCCAATATCAGCTAGACTTCTTCTTGGTATCTTCTCAGAAGGATGAAAACTAAGTGCCCATCACATAAAGAGATGGGTGACTGCTACGGTTGGAGAGAGTCAAGGATTCGAAAATAATGAAAAACGTCACAACTTTCCATAGTCAATGCAACAGTAATATGTAGACACTAAATCTCTACCATATATATATATATATATATATATATATATATATATAGAGAGAGAGAGAGAGAGAGAGAGAGAGAGAGGGGGGGGGGCTATGTTTAAAATCCACCTAATTGTTTTCAACTCAAACTCATCTTTGGTCCTAAGTCTCTGTCCTTTCCTCAGTTCTGCTTATCTTTAGCCAGTCTTTTTTTGCACTCTGCTCCATTCTTTCAGTAGGTTTTCTCTTTGAAGTTTCCTAAATAGTGAGAACGCTCTGCATTTATCAGTTAACCCCCACAGCTAATCCTTTAATGCAACACAGTAGATGCCTCTTTAGTCCTACAAAAGTAGGAGAAGCTACATGACATCACAAAGGAGATAGGAAACAGCTGCCCTTTTCAAACACTTGTTTTAGTTTGCATGAGCTTACTTTAGAAACAAGAGTTATTGTCAATATATGTTTCTTTCTTCCCAATCAAGTGAATGAGATGACCTATTTATATCTTCTGGGGAAAATAAAAATAATAGAGAAAAGAAGATGGGCATTCCAGACAGAGATCTGGTAGAATTTTGACTCTTCCTCTGGTGGTTTGGGTGAGAATGTCCCCTAGAGGCTCCAAGTATTGGGATATTTTGTCCCCAGTTAGTGGCACTGTTTTGGGAGATCTTAGAAGGTGTGGCCATGCTGGAGGAAGCATGTCACTGGGGGTGGACTTGGAGAGTTCTTAAGCTTTGCAGGATCTCCAGTCACTGGCTCTCTGCCTCCTGTGCCTGCTTGAAGATGTGAGCCTCTGCTTCCTGCTCCTGGCCACTTCCTGCTACCATACCTCTCTGCTTTGAGGGATTCCAATCCCCCTGGAACCATAAGCTCAAATAAACCCTTCCTTTTATAAGTTCCCTTGGTCGCAGTGTTTTACCACAGCAAGAGGAAAGTAAAGTAATTAAAGTTGTTTAATCTTAACAAGCTCCAGTTATCCAGAGGGTAGGGTAACAGTAATTTGTAAGATTTTAAAATATATTTTAAGTAACTGTATCCATATATTTGTATAGATGAGGGTTTTATACACATATGCAATTATAAATGCAAGCCACAGTAACTGGAACAGGCAAGCACTGGATAAATGGGGAATATTTTTCAGTCTGGTTCCTATATAAAAATTCATTTGTTAAAGTCTTGCCCTCAGGTCCCGAGCACTACAATTCCCCGGTGTCATGTGTCATGTGGCTCTCTGCATTTCTCTCTACACTGAAGGAGGAGACTGGGATCACCACTTCCTGCATTAAAACTCTCGAGCTCATCATGGGGAACACTTACACAATACTATTCCTGGTTATTAAATCTGAAAGAAAATACAGGCATCCATGAAACCAGTAAATATTATTTGAGTAGTCACTACAAGAAACAACTATTATCTCTCATTTTCTGTCACCTCAGAGAAAAATATTTTGCAGAAAATACTTATGTATCAAAGGCAAGTGCATTGAACTGAGCACCAAGCTCTCAGTACAAGCACATCAAATGCTTTGTAATGGACATTGTACATTTTTCCAGAGAATTCTGTGATTTTAAAAAATAGTGATGTAAATTAAGAAGAATGTCAGCCAATAAATTAAAAGCTCGCTTAGTTTCATATCAGGAAATGAATAAAATAGTTCCCAAAGAAGAAAATACACTAAGCTACGGGAAATATAAAATAAGGCATTCCTTGTGACTCATCCTTTATAAATCTGAGTAAAAAAATATTGGGGGAATATATTTAAGGAGATGATGTAGTTCAGTCTTTAAATAAAAATGAATATCAGCTATTTATCATGTTAATTCTTCATGTTTCAAAGTCACCTGAAACATGATTTAGAAGAATTGTTCTTGAGACAGTATTCACTCTTTTAAAAATATCTGAATCATCTTTATATTTTTGTCATTGTATAAGGTCAAAAATATGAAAATAACAGAGGTCACCCTCATGATAATATCTTAAATTGAATCAACATATATGCTTGAATAAAATACACTTTAAAAACCTTATTTCTTAAAATGCACATGCTCACAATAATATCTTTAAGCTTATATATTAAATTTCAAAAATATGGCTCAATGTATTAAAATACAACATAAATAGGAAGATATCAGTATCTGCCAACAAATCAATTCCATAGCAAATAATTTTTATATTAATACTTCATTAGTTTTCCTTGACATACATCACAATAATTTCTAATATATAGTCCGTGGACAAAGACAATGATTTAAATTGTTCCTTAAAGCATTAATTTCACACAGTTCTGAAAGATTTAATTACCTTTCTGAACAGGAAAATAAAATCAATATCCAACAGTTTACTGTACAGTCACTTGACAGAAAGATTTCCATGCATCTGTGAAGTTGATTTTAAATCCTAATTATCTACCTTATTATTTTACTTTTTTTAATTTTGGAAAACTATGTAAGTTTAGGTGTCAAACATGATGTTTTAATATGAATATACACAATCTACTTTTAAAAGACTATTGCCAATGTCGACTTATCAAATATGATAATCCAGTCAGTTGGCTCTTGGCAACACATCCAGTAAGTTAAAATTATCATAAACCAATATGTCTTGATTACCACAGCCTGTACCTTTATTGTCTGCCCAGACTCCTTTCACATCAGTCTATAATGAAAAGCTAAGTCGCAGGCAGATGAATTAGAAGTCACATAAAGGGCCCACTATTTTCTGGCATAACTCAAATTTTCAAAAACTGTTAAGATAATTTAAGGTCTTTGGTTATATAATCCTTCAGTAAATAATTAAATTCTATAATGTCTTCATTTGACAGTCCAGGCAGGATACTTTAAAATATGTAACCCATAAAATAAACTCAAAGAAAATTGAAGCAGATGTATAAAGTCTTTGATTCACGAAGAAACCATGAGAAACATTTGAGTCTATATTGTCAAATATTTGTGACAGTTTAGCAACAGAAGTGGGTTCTGAAGTGAGGCAACACATTCCAAATGGTGTGTTCAGTTCTCCTCTCAATCCATTCATAAAACTCCTTTCTGTTATGCAATGGGATCCTTCTGCTTGGTTAATGAACACAGCTTGTTGTACACAGAAAAAAAAATCCCTCATCTTTACTTAAAAGACAACTTAATGGAGCTCCACACTGACGTAGTTTGCATTTCTAAAGGAAATAAGCCTAAGAATGTCATTAAAATGGGTAATCAGATAGTAAAACAGATGCCCACCTCACACAGGTATGCTGCGGGGAAAGGGGGAGTCCGAAACTGAGCCAGCCAATTGTGTAGACATAGATAAAGGACAGCATAGCTCTGAGGGAGACTAGCCAAGCCTGAATGTGTTTGCTCTTCCCTGCTGGTACCCTAAATGAAGAACGAGGACTTTCGAGACTCCAGCATTGGCTTCCCCTTTCTTAGGTGCCTTGAACCAAGCATAATTCACTCTATGGGGCTCAGGAGGAGAGCTCTCGGCTAACCCCTGTGCTTGAAATTCTGCAGTTTACACTGCTATCACGAACCTAGAAAGTCAAGGAGAACATCAATGCCAAGGAGAGAATCAGAGATGGTCTATTCCTCTGACTTTGTTAGCTCGGGTTTTCATTTTCAATAGACACTCTCACTCTCCTTACAGACCCTGGGAAGATAATGAACACCCTATCTGTCATTCATCAAGACAGCCCCAGTGACAGACAGAGGGTAAAAGGACCCAGCTCTGTCTCCAGGACAGGAGTCACAGGACCACCTCTCCGCGGGTGGCCACCTAAGAGAAGACTTCCGCTTCTATTCCGCAGTTTGTGCCCCAAGCAAAGGGAAATATCATCTCTCTTAATTCCTCCCGAGGCTACTCTTCCTTTGTAAACCCACCTGCATGGGCGCCTCGTGTCTCATTGTAGGCAAATGTCCTTTCTCTCTGGTTAGGACGGCGCTGGCCCCGGCGTGTGATCAAGCGTGCACAGCCTGTGCCCTCTCTGCACTCTCGGCGCTCCCGGGGCTAGCAAACCCGTTCCAACATCAGCACCGGAGCTGTCCGCTCCTGTCGCTGCACAGGCGTACTGCCCAGAAGCGCCGTGCACTTCTGGGACTTGTAGTCTGATCCTACGAGGCGACTGTGCAAAAGGATGCTACATGAACTACAACTCCCGGAGCGCAAGCAGGCCTTACTCGGGCTGGCTCCTCCAGTAGCACCCGGCGGCGGCAGAGCTTCCCTTCTCTTTTCCAGTCTCTCCAGTGGTTTCCGCGCTCAGCCTTTCCACCCTATTTCCTCGCAGGACACCAGCGAAAGGGACCCAGTTCATCACAACAGAAGGATTTCCCGTGCTCACTATCGCTTTCGGAAGCCAGACTGTGGTTCTCTGGCTAGGAAATACACTACTTTGTTTTAATTTCTAATACAAACGAACATTTGGGAACTGCGCTTTACCTCTTTATACCTTGAATGGAAAAGTTTATATATATCCATAGTGGAGTAGTTTTACACGCGGGAAAACGGGGATCAGATGGCACGAATGTACGAAAAGCATTTCATCCGCATAATTGCATGGACACGATCTTTTCTCAAGCAAGCAAGCAAGCGCGCGTACACACACACACACACACACACACACACACACACACACACACACAAAGTCCATAAAAGCCGGATTCCTGGCTGAGCACGCAGAGGAACTTCTTTCTGCTTACCTTTCCGTACAGTTCCATTGCAGCTCGAGGTTCAGAGAGTCTCGAGTAAATCTCGCAACAAAGGAGATGAAGGTCTCACGCAGGAAGCACAGCTAAACTGAAAAGACACAGCACAATGGAAAGGGTAGGAGGAGCGCCTCTGGAAGAGAGAATGAGGAATGGCGAGGATTGTCTGATGGGATGGGTGGCTTCCTTCTAGAAGGGAGCAGGGAGTCTTCTAGTGACAGCTTCGGAAAGGGCTGTGAGTCTCCTGGGAAGTGGCAGGCCCCCTCTCCGCCGCCCCGCGCTGGGCAGCCCCTCCCTGAACCCTCCCCCTGTCCCCTTCCGTCGTCGTTAGTGCGCACACACCACCCTGCTGGCTGCAGAGCCTATATATAGGGCACTGGGTTATTTACCCAAAGCAAGTCCCACAAAATGAACACATTCACCCCCCAGAGCTGGGAGCACCTTCGCGGAGTGAGATGGGAGACCTCTCTTAAGTTGTCCTATCCTTTCTTTAACGTTCAGCATTTCCTTTATATTGCAATCCCACTCCAGCTACACTAGTTCATAACATGGGTTTCAAGTCTCTGGTCTGTACTTTGGTTATGTTTATGCTCTCCCGCCAACTGTCTAATATGTATGACTAGGTGTGTCCTCTGTTGCTGAGGCAGTCCTCTCCCCTTCGGAGATGAGCGCTATTCAGCTAGTCATTGCCTCTGCCCTGCCATGAAGTCAAATTTATTGCACTAGAAGCAGAGTACAAAAAAGGACTCTCCTGATATGTGGAGCCATGCAACGGATAATCTGAATCAGCCTTGAACTTCATCAGATTAGACAAAGCAGCAGAAAGAATGTTCTGGTACTTAAATCACTCAGAATGGAAGGCTAAATCGTTTGCCAAGCTGTATGCTTAACGACCTAAAATAAATCCCTGGGACCCACATGTTAGAAGGACAGACCTAACTCCCTTAAGTAGTCATCTAAACACCACACGTGGGGCTGGAGAGACAGCTCAGCGGTTAAGAGCACTGACTGCTCTTACAGAGGACCCGGGTTTGATTCCCATGCACCCACATGGCGGCTAAGAACCGTCTTTAACTCCAGTTCCAGGGGAATCCGATGCCCTCTTCAGACCTCCCCACCATTGCATGACACGGGTGCACCTACCTACCTACATGCAAACAGTATACTCATGCACATAAGAAGTTAAATTAAAAAAAAATTAAAAATAAACGTGCACCATGAGAAACATTTTCCCCAACACACACACACACACACACACACACACACACACACACACACTAATTTCAGGTTAATGAAATATATGGCAATAAGAAATTTGATAATGTTTCAATATAGCAACTTACTACAGGTAATACTTCCGCAAAACTTTTATTGGGACATATCTAAATGTTTCCATTTATTTACGCTTGGGGGGGGGGAGCACATGCACCGAGGTGGTACAAAGGGCATAGAATGCCTTGCAATGGTCAGTTCTCTTCTATTTCAGGGATTGAACTCAGGTTATCAGGCTTGGGAGGAAGCACCCTTACCTGTGAACCACCCACTCAACCCAAATCTCTCTCTCTCTCTCTCTCTCTCTCTCTCTCTCTCTCTCTCTCTTTCTCTCTCTCTCTCTCAGAATTCAGAATGTACTATTAAAAATTTTTAGGTATTATAAATATTCAATTTACAGATCCATAGTTCTTTGAGAAATGTATTCACAACATATGTTTTTTGTGCTAAAGCAATATAGCATTTCTTTTATTTTGTGCAATGGCCCATGAAAATTGAATTTTGGTTCTAGCAGCAATCTGTTAAATGAGCTAGAGCTGACCATCTCTCTGAAGTCAGAGCACTTCACTTTTGCTTGAAATCATGAGGCCATCTATCAGTCTCATCCTAGAGGTACCAAGTGCCTGCTGGGCCTCCAGCTCTCAATGTCCATAGTCTAGTCAAGAAAGGAAGAAACTATGTAGAGCAACCCAATCCCTTTGTATCCAGGCTCTTCTTCTGGCATTCCAGTGATTATACTCTCAATCTTATGACCATGCCTGCAGCAAAGGAAGCTGAAAAGCCTTTATCCTAGCTGTTGATATGTCTGCTGAAAATCAAGAAAGAGGAAAGAGCAGAAATTGGCAGGCAGCGGTGGTCTGTCATGGCAGTGTTAGGGTGTTAGGGTGACTATAATAATAAGTGTATATTGTTTCCTTCCTGTACAAACTATATCAAAATAAAAATGTTTAATTTCAAAAGTTATACCTTCCCAGGAATCCTTATAATTTAACAGCCACCAAAGCAATCACTCAAATGTTAACAATGCTGTGGTTCTTGTTGAGGATCAGGAAAACAGGGACACCCTCTCTACTTATATTTGAATCTGAGGTTCAGAGCTCATATTAAAATGTACTATACCTACTGGAAGGGAGGGACCACTAGAGAATACCACAGAATATGTGACATGAGCATCTCAGGAGGTTAGGGGGTGTGTAGGCCCCAAAGTTCCAAGGCCCGGAGATGGTAAGTGACCTCCCAAGCATCACACAGAGGGGTGGCTGGGATGAGAGGTCTTAAGTCTTTGACTCTAGATTCGCAATTTTTATTGTACCTTTCCATATTGCTGCTGAGATTCTGGGGCCTTTCTACCCTAATTCTACTAGTATTCACTTTATCGTTTGCATATCATATATGTAATTAATGTATTATTCACTTTGTCGTTATCAGTCCATATTTTTCATCAGCTCTATTGTTTAATTTTGCTGTTAGTTGAAAAGAACAAGGCTATGGCTGGGTGAGTGGGTCACACCTTTAATCCCAGCACTTGAGAGGCAGAGGCACATGGATCTCTGTGAGTTCAAGGCCACCCTGGTCTACATAGTGAGTTCCAGGACAGCTGGGGCTACAGGGAGGCCCTGTCTCCAAAAGACCAAAAAAAGAGTGCAAGGCTAATAATGTTAATGATGGTATTGGGTATATAAGAAATCACCAGACATTTCATTACCATTATTGACATGGCCTTTTTCTTGGGATTTAAACTGAAAACTGAAGTCACAGCCACTTGGAAAAAGGATTAAGGACACCCATTTAGAGTTTACTGCCTCTTTCACATAAGCCTGATCCAAATTCCACAGACTGATGACAAGCCTGGGTGTCTAACCTCAGACACTTCTGGGACCATCTCCAACTAAACAGAAGATTTTTCTACCTTCATCACGGTTACTTTAGTATGACTCAGCATCCTGAAGTTGGCTCTGACTCCAACCTTATGCACTATCCACACCAAGAAACATTATTGATTGCCGCAGGTTCCCTTTAGAAGGAGTTAAATATCCCCATGGCAGTATTGATTTTTTTAATTAAAAGGAAAATTATTTTAACTCATTCCTGCTCAGAAGGTTTACAACATTATATTGATTATTAGATCAATATAAGCAAGATGTGTTGTAAAACATAAAAGCAAAGCATTCCCAGTGAATATAAAAATGCTTCTTTCTATAATATAGATAGTATTAACAGTAGCTACCATTTCTTAAATATCAACTCAGTGGCAGTCACTTTATCTACATTATTCCATTTAATTGTCAGTGATGTTGAAAGGTAATATTGCAGTCTTATTTTATAAAGAAGAAAATTAAAAGAGAGGTCAGGAAGGGGTATGCTTTTTGCTTAATAATATGAAGTAGGAAGATTTGGGCCAGGATTTAAATCTCACCTCACAGTTATCTGATTTTAAGCTCAGATTCCCATCGATAGTTTTTCTCATAAAAAGTTAATATTTTAAAATAACATATTTCAAGTTTTACTGGGCTATGTTCTTCTTGATCTTATTTGGAACAAGGATACAACTATAACTCTATTATGAAGTTAGGGGGTTACTTATAACTTTTAATGCAATAGTTTTGAATTTGAATTTGAAAATGTAATGATTGATTTTGTTCGTCAACATGATTGGATTAGGAAAGGCGTAGGGCATCAATGAGCCTGACTTTGGGTGTGTCTGTGAGTGTGTTCCAGAGAGGTTTGACTGCAGAGAGAAGGTCCACCCTGAAAGTAAGCAGGGTCATCCCTGGGCTAGATTCCGGGACTGAATCAAAAGTGGGAAAGGAGAAGGCCACCTGATCTCTGCTTTCCCTTTTCCATTTCTTGGTAACTGCTGTGCCTGACTGACCATTGCAGACTTCTTTCCTCTTACTGTGAGTCAAAATGAACCCCTCCTCCCTTAAGTCACATTTCGTCAAGTATTTGGTCACAGCAAGGATGAAAGTAACTAAAATAACTGTCATCTCTTCAGTCAAATGGCAATCCATTTGATCCACTAGAAATATTTTAAAGGACTTTGTATCAAATGCAGGTCTTTTGCTGAGAGGCATGTTTTATATTTCAAGCTCATTGAAACCAGTTGTACAACAAACATTGTTTTAAAAATCAGAAGAGTACTAAGCCCCAATGCCCACATTTCATGATAAGTATTTATTCAGTAGGAGGTTTTAGATTGCTATCCTTGGGGGAGGATTGTGTGGTATGGCCTGCATCTTTATTAGTTCTTTTGAGATACCTCTACAGAGACAATTTTGATCATCGTTAAAAAATCATTGTTCTCATAATATTATCATAAATGTTGGTACGTTTTATTATTAAGACCTGACTTAACTGTGTGGAATTCAGATGTTAAGTTTTCCACTAGGCTGTTGATCCCATGAATGACAGGAAATTCAATAAACAGTCTCTGAGGACAGAGCAGCCCTGAGCAGACTTTTCCCCAGCATAAACCTGATGCAATAAAAAAGGGACAGCATGCTACTGATACCTAGCTATGGTCCAAAGGTCCATTGCTCAAGCTGGTAGCAGCCCTTCCTGTTATCCATGCAATGCTGGTTTGTGTACGTAAATGGGATGGATAAAGTGTAAGGTTATATTAGGTTTCACCTACTTTCCAAAGCAAAGCCTGGGGAACCAAGCAATGTGTATAGCACAGAGTCAGTTTCCCTCAGTAGGCTGGCAAGGCTATAGAGGTGGAGCTCCAAAAGCCTAAGCCTTTTGAAGCTCACATCACACAATCCTCTGACCTGATGGTGGATAGGAATTACAGGATTTAATATTTTCCCTGCTGTTTCCAGACTTGCTTTAGCTCCATCCCTCCTTTTTGCGCCCTCATTCTTCCCTTTTTTAGAATAGGAATTTCTGGGGCTGGAGAGATGGCCTAGCGGTTAAGAGTGCCGACCGCTCTTACAGAAGACCCGGGTTTGATCCCCAGCACCCACATGACGGCCGAAAACCGTCTGAAACTTCAATTCCAGGAGAACTCCAGTTCCAGGGGAATCCGAGACCCTCTTCTGACCTCCGCGGCATTGCACGACACGGGTGCACAGACTTGCATGCAGACAGTACATTCATGCACATAAAGAAATAAATAAAATTAAAAAAAGAAAAGTAAATTAGAATAGGAATTTCTATTCAGTACTATTGTAGTTTAGAAATACATAACTTAGTTTTTTAAAAATATTATAGCTGTTTACAATTAAGAGTTTGCCTTACATCTCAGAGAAAACTGTTGAATAGCTGGACTAGCTAAATGTAAGACAATATAAGGGTATTTACTGGTCAGTAAAATATGGGCTGTGTTAGTAGCAACAAAGAGGGCAAATGGTGTGCCTTGGAACTAGAGGCAGAAAAAGTGAGTTTTATTCAGAAGGCCATGTTACAGAGAAAGCATTTCTTAGATCCAGGAATTGTTGCTGCTGAGGAAAATGTGATCAATTCTCCCACCATCTACTTCTTGCTAGCTCCCCATTGGTAGATCTCCAGCTGAATCCAGAGCCTGGGAACCCACTGATCAGTCTAGGGCTTCAGCCTTCCCAGACACAGCAGAAGTAGACAGATGAGGAGATAAGCAGGAGATAGTGGCACATATCCCCAATTTAAACATGAGCAAGCTGAGTCAAAACTTTCAAAATCTGAAGGTCATAAAGGTAAAGCAATGTGAACTCGGGCCTTTTCTAATGTTAATGACTCCACTGAGTTAAGTAGAGAAAAAAATACATATTCTCATCATAAGGAGTCTATTCCAAAATTCCAGCTCCATCCCTCCCATTTCACTGTCACACACATCACAGTGAAGAATAGTTGCTTGTGTGAACACATTTTAACTGGACTCTTGAGTAACATCTCTACAATATCTCTTTCATCTACTTTATTATCATTTCCCAATGAGAACCGTTTCACCAACAAGTGTTTTATTTCATCAAGTTAAATAATTATTAATGAATGGATTGTGTCATGATTGCTTTTGGCATGGTAGAGGCTACAAGTGAAACATATGACAGTCTTACCTTTAAATGTCTATAATCTTTTTTTCAAAGGCTCTGTGATCCAGAATGACCAAGGGTTCTGTCTGACTTGTTCAGTACTTTTTTAACAGGACTCATGGGAAGGCTTAGCATATAATAGATAATCAACAAATATTCATGAACCAATGAATACTATGGAGACATAAATACTGAAAATCAAATATAATAAAGCCAATACACCTGTATCATGCATATGAGATGATTGGGAGATGGAAAAAATAAAGATCAGGAATGATCAGCAAGGACTGGGCAAATAAAGCCAATACACCTGTATCATGCATATGAGATGATTGGGAGATGGAAAAAATAAAGATCAGGAATGATCAGCAAGGACTGGGCAAACCTACTCAGAAATGAAAATCTTCAGATGAGCTTTGAAAGATGAAAGAGATTTAACATATACAAACATGAAAGATGTTGGATACTTTAGACTTGAGAGGAAAAGTGGCCCAGGCTGCTATGTTTTTTTTTTTTTTTTTCAACAGGAAATCAAGACAAGAGCGATATAAAAGGAAAGTTTGTTCTGGAGGAAATGGACCAAGCCCCTTCTAGAACATTCCCCTGTCTGCCCTTCCTTCTCCGGAGTGCTTTCTTTCCTTTGCTGGGATATATCTGTTTTATGTCATCTGCAGTATTTCATGATGGTCAGGGAAATCCACCTGTTTGGCCTCCTCCTTAGTATAAAGCTTCATTCGTTGGCTTCTGGCACTAAGAAAACTGTTTAAGACCTCTTAGCTGAGTATTGTTTCACTTGGAATGCTCCTTTGCGGTGCTTTTTTCTACCCTCCAGGCTCCAGATACAGTCCTCTTGCTGCCCCTACAATTCTGAACTTCATCCATGACAGCCCTTAATGAGATACATAGAAGAGGTTGGTTTTTATCGTCTCTTCCAGCAGTAAGTGGCAAGAAGTCTGGGACAACCTTGTTGGTGCAATATGATGGATGAAGGACGGTATGTTATCAACAAGTCACACAAGGGTTTTAAACCATCTTATGGATATAATTATACATATTTCTTCTCAAACACTGCACCTCAAGCCTATACTGATTTTTTTTTTCTGGAGGAGTTTTAGGAAATATGAAAATTACCTTGTATTTATACAGTTAGAGACAGAACTAACTTAGTTTGGGAAATAGACTAATCACCCATATTGGGTTCTCCAGACTTGACATTTTTCAGTGTCAAATCCAAGAAAGTCTCAGGCAAAACAGAGTCAGTTAATCCTACCCTATTGGAAAAACAAGTAGTAGTTATCTTTCTCTGTATACATCCTATGCCTGAAATTTTAGCTGTGGTTATATTAGCCTGCACAGTGAAACTTCTGATCTCTTTTTTTCATCTCTTGCTAATGGAATATTATATCTTAGTAGGAAAGCACTCATTCTGTGCATAGCAGCCAGTGGAAGGTGAAGGATCTTAGAATTTCCACTTATGTTGCTTTTAGCATACTGAAATAATTGGTTCTCTCGATGTCAGCCTTTTTGTTTTGTGATATAACAGACAATAAGAATTTTCAAGTAGAGTTTTCCCTTTAGATATTTCTTTACAGATGGATTCATAGAAAGTGTTTTTGTGGTTATCGGTCTGTTGTTTTAAACTCTTAGAAGCTACTTAAGGGAGAATTACCTATCACGAGGACATACTGAGTTGGAACACAGCACTCAGACCCAAGGGCTTGAGTGTTATTTGAATTGAACCAAAGTGGATTGAATTTCAGTTCAACACTTCCATTATTTCCTTATTTGAGTTTTTTTGTTTCTTTCTTGAAAAACTGGTTGGTATGGCAGAGGAAAGATAAAAATTTATATGGAATTTCAAGGAAGTGATTTTCTTATTCAGGACATGAGGGAGATGGAACACAATCTGGAAAGATTCTCAGTCTAGCAAAGCTAGAGAAACGGGTGCTGCTTAGCTCTCCCATTAGCTTGAAAATACAGAATGATTATAAATTTAACTCAGGCAGCTCAAATGATTTCCTGGAACACTGGAATAAGGGTACACAAGAAAAAGCTTCATTTCCTGTGAACTTTATTTTCCACATATTTGTGGATAACTACATTTCTGATTGGTGATTTATGTGTTGATTCAATCCAATGGATCAAGTTCAAATATCAAGAGAATCATGTTAGGTAAAAACCTGACAGTGCATTTAATAGCTGGCTTTCTAGAAAACTTTACTGAAGTTTTTCGTGTGTATGAGTGTATTTCCCACATGTATATAAGTTCACCCATGTCATTCAGTGCCTGTGGAGTCAGAAGAAGGCATTGGATCCCCTGGAACTAGAGTTAGGATGGTTGTTAGCCACCATGTGGGTACTGGGAATCGAACCTGGATCCTCTGCAAAAGAAAATGGTGCTCTTAACTGATGAGCCATTTCTGGCTCCTGAAATTTTACAGATGCTATTTTCATAATTTTCTTCTCACATGAAATCCACGGTTGTAAATAATATAATCATCTCTGGTTAATAGGTGATTAATCAATTATTGCTTAGGAAGTTTTTTTTTAAAGTGGTTTTTGGGGGGGTCAGAGAGAGAGCTCAGTCAATAAGAGCACTTGCTCTTATCCAGAGGACTGGAGTTTAGTTCCCAACACCCACATCAGGTGTTCACAGCTTCCCGAAACTCCAGCTACTCAGATCTGATCCCCTTTTGGCTTTGGCAGGCATTGCACTCACATACACATACACATAATTTTAAAATTGAAATAAAAACATATTTATTTGCTACCAAACTTAAGGATTGAAACCCCATGTTCTGACTTAGTGGTGCATTCTTGTCAAACCATAGGTATGAACAAATAGTTTTGCCTTTTATGAACAGAAATGGTCACAGAAGGGTTTTGGATCATTCTCCATAACATCAATGAAGTAGATCTGTATGATTTTTTTTTTCAAATTTAGATTCTCAGTTTCTGAAATTAAAAAAAAAAATTGCATGCTTGCACACAAGTTTCTGAATGTCCTAGTTAACTGTGTAGTCATAAATTAACTTTGGTAGCTTTCCTGTCCTAAAATCTCAATCCTATTTTCCACAACTATGTTTCAAATTTTGAAAACCATAAAATAAGAAACTAGGAAAATAGAAACAAAATGTGAGACAAAATTTTTAAGGAGGAAATATGTATTAATTTATTTTTATGATTTGTATTTTGAGGTCACTTTATTGTAATGAAACCACAAAGAAAAATATCACACAGCTAAATTAAGGTAGCCACTCACACACATATGTCCAGGCCAAACTTTATCCATGTCAGTGAACGTCTATATAGTTAGAATGGCTATCCTGAAGCATAGAGCTTTGTTTAGGGTTATACAACTTCATGATCAGTTACATTTTTACACACTTATCCACCAGAACAAAAATGATTTAACAAACAGTGCAAACTAGAAAGAAAATTAGCTTATATTCTCTTTCATGACTCATGTGGCTTTTTTCCTGTATTCTAATCCTTTCTTGTTGCTTAATATTACCCTTTCTTGATCTCCTTTCTAAGTGTTACATAGTACCCCCTTCATAAAACACACACACACACACACACACACACACACACACACACAGAGGCACACACTCCCTGTAGGCTGGGACCTGCAACTAAGGGAGAACATGTGATTTCTCTGAGACTCGTTACGTCCTTTCGTTACTGTCTCTTATGTCCAAATAAAATGCTGCACTTTTGATAATCCTATGCTACTTCATGAACATCAATTCAAAGTGGATGTATCAAAATACTTGGGAGGAAATCTAAAGGAAAAGGAAGGAAAGCAATAATTTCCTATAATTTTCTAGTAACATAAATATTATTATTTTCCCATTTTATAGATGAGACAAACTAAAGTTATTGTGTAGGGTCACATCTCAAATAAATGGAAGGCCCTGAGTTGGAACCCAATTTTAAAAAAGAAGCAATAAATTACATGGAACATAATATCCATCCAAAGAAATAAAAAGCGACTCCTTGGGTCATCACTCCAGTGCATGTGTTGCTAAGGGAACAAAGCAGTTAGAACCTTGGGGCAATAAATTGCCACAACTAAAAGGAAATGAGTTATTAATCTGGAAACATTCACCCAAATCCCAAAGCTCTCTTTCTGATAGCATCAACATCTATGTTAAATCTTAACTTGGTATATTCTCTTCATTAGTAATGGAACCATTGAAATTGATCTGGTAAAAAAAAAATCCCTCATGAAAACTATTTTATCAGAGTTAAATACTCAGGCAAGATGACCTTGACTAGCTAAAATAGAATCCTGATGGTTCTCCTCAATAAAATAGGAATACTACTCTCTTATAGTATTTGCTGTTTACAAATAACTTTCATATTGATTAAGTCATTGATTCTTAGAACCACCTTTTAGCTGGAAGACAACCTGTCACAGTTAATTGTATTTTATACTTCTGTGTTTAAGAGTGGACCCGTGGGATATTTATATGTGGATTCTTCCTGAAAAAAATATATATTTCAAAGGCATTTTGAAACTCATTGTTGCATTAACATCTGTATTTGTTCTCATTAATTCCTTTGTAATTAATGATTAAAGTCATCTTGATGAAATTTAGTAAGTTGAAAGTTTTAAAATAATGCAATCATATTTTAGCTTCATGGCACCAAGAAAATATGGAACTAAGGCAGACAACCAATCACTTGGGTTAATTATTTATTACTTTATTTTCAGAAGGATCTCTACAGTCTCTGACAAAAAGTGTGTGTTTCTAGAAAAGTTATAACACTTTCTGTAGAAGGTCAAGAGCACATTTTATGTTCTGAGAAACCAATCTAAAAAAGGTAAAACATCATTAAGATAGTACCACAAATTTTACACAAATGATTTACTATGACTCAGCAAGCATTGGAAGCTGACTGTTATAATATCAACAATTTTGAATGCAAATTCAGCTACTGGATTCTCAGAGTAAGAAATAGTAATTAGTCTCCCAGCTGCTAAGAGACTTTATTTTCTTCTCTCTAATACAGGGTCAGTATAGCTTCAAGGCTGTTTCTGATTACAGTTCACTATAAAGAGCAATAAACACCATGGTGGTTGATCAGAGGCACTGAGACAGAGATGACTGGGCTTGGTCTAGTTGTTGAATTCTCTTTCTGTCATCAGCTGTAAAATAGAAATGATGCTAAAAACCACTTTTTAAGGCTTTAAAAATAAGATTTAATGAAAGGATGCATGTGTATAAAAATGCCTTTGAACCTATAAAACACGTTACCCAGAACATATCATTGTAGGAAGGCATATTTATGTAACTGAAATTAACTAATTGAAGGAATATATATGTAACTGAAATTATTTTGGTGTTGTGCTAGATGGCTTCAGTTGTCACCTTGACATACAGGGAAAGAAGGAACCTTGGTTGGGGAATTTCCTCTATTGGACTGGCCTGTGGACATGTCTGTGAACCATTTTCATGAGTGTTGAGTGATGTGGGAGTGCTCATCCCACTGCAGGTGGTATTACCCTGGGGCAAGTGGTCCTGGGTTATATAAGAAAGCAGATTGGGAATAGGCCAGAGGAGCAAGCCAGTAAGTAGTGCTCCTTCATGATCTGTGCTTCTACTCTTGGTCTATGTCCTAAGTTTCTGCCCTGATGTTCCTCAGAGATATACTATGACCTGGGGATGTAAGATAAAATAAATCCTTTTCTCTGAAAGTTGTCAAGGCATTTTATCACAGCAGTAGAGAATCCAAACTAGGATAAGCTTCTATGGTTCCCAGATGAGGTGTACATTCACATCTGCACATGAATTATGGAGAGAAGAAAGTCTCAGGAAGATATTCATTCAAGTAATTTTAAACCTGATTTAAAAACTAGTGTCATGGGGCTGGAAAGATGGCCTAGCGGTTAAGAGCGTCGACTACTCTTGCAGAGGACCTGGGTTCGATCACCAGCACCCACATGGCGGCTGAGAACCGTCTTTGACTCCAGTTCCAGGGGAATCCGACACCCTCTTCTGACCTTCACGGCATTTCACGACACGGGTGCACAAACCTACATGCAGACAGTACATTCATACACATACAACAATAAATAAAAATTAAAAAAAAAAAAACAACTAGAGTCATTACAAGCTCCTCCAGCTGATCAATGGGGGCCTCGGGCTGTATAAGTTTTGGCATAGTTGCTTGCAAATTGGTTTTACATGAAGGATGCTTGTATCCATTACTTATTACTTATTATTAAAAAAAATAAAGGGCTGGAGAGATGGCCTAGTGGTTAAGAGCGCCGACCGCTCTTAAAGAGGATCCAGGTTAGATGCCCAGCACCCACATGGCGGCCGAGAACCGTCTGAAACTCCAATTCCAGGAGAACTCCAGTTCCAGGGGAATCCGACACCCTCTTCTGACCTCCGAAGCATTGCACGACACGGGTGCGCAAACTTGCATGCAGACAGTACATTGATACACATACAGAAATAAATAAATACCGGGCATGGTGGCGCACGCCTTTAAAAAAATAAATAATAAATAAATAATTAAAAAATTACAAAAACTAGTGTCAGTTGCTTTCATGCTCTTCCCCATGGTGTGTATGTTAGTATTATTATTTTTTTCATTTTCCTTTTTTTATTTTATTTTATTTTATTTTTTTATTGATGCTTTGTGTATTTCATACATCATTTTCCAATTCAGTTCAGGCATATAGCCCCTTGCCACCACCCCACCCCTACCCATCCCAAATCATGCATTCTGCCGTAAGTTTTCTGCATCTTCCTCTGCTTTCTTGTTTTGTTTTGTTTTCATTTTTTTAACAATAAGTGATAATTTGTGAGTACAAGCATCCTTCATGTAAAACCAATTTGCAAGCAGTTGTGCCCAAACCCACACAGCTCATGGGTCCCACCATCCAGCAGGGGGGGCTTGTATGTTCAATCAAGTTGATCAAATGAGTGTCCAGTCTATATTGTTGTAGTTTCACCATTAACCCCAATCGCAGCCCTTACATTCTACCACGCAGACTACAAGACGTAGGTGTAGGAAAAGAATTCTTAAATCAGACAGCAGCTGCACAAGAAATAAGGTATGTTAGTATTATTACGGGTTAAGTTATGCCCTCTTTCCTGTCTTTTCTGTACCCTCTCCCTAGGGGATTTCACCCATATTTTGTCTGTTGACAAAAATGATGCCTTCTTATTCCATATTTTGAGCCCAGATCCTCTATCTGCTAGGCTGGCATAGCCAATGGCTTACTAGCCAGCTCCATCGGTGTGACATAGGTAAAGCAGCAGTTCACACAGCCCTCTCTTACTCCACTTCTCTGCGGCCCCTTCTAAGTGACTGCTCTGATCGTTGACATGCTTCTTTGGATCTTGGCTTGATACTGACTTCCAAATTCTATCACTCCTCAAATCCAATTACTCTTCAAGCATTGTCCACTTCACTATCTAACTCTATCTTTAATTGAAAATCATAACCTCCACTTTCACTCCTTCTACCTAACTAGTTCAACATCGACAGTGACTAGCATTAATAGTTCTTCCTCTCCATGTTATCCATATTGTGTCTTGAATGAACATTCTAAATTCAAAACTGATCACAGTTCTCTGTTCTTTACATTTGCTGATGGCTTTCTCCATGTCTAGCAAGGGAAATCAATGCACAAGGCCTTCATGACGTATCTCCTTGTTACTCCCATGGTCTCCCTCCTGCACCACCCACTGTGCATTAGATTTAGAATTCTCTTCCCATGGTCTTTTGTTCCATGCTCCTTATTACCTATCCACATTAGCACAGGGAATGTTTCTGCTTGGGGAGCTCTATTGCTGTCCTTCCTGCAACAACACACACACACACACACACACACACACTCACACACACACACACACAACACACACATTTTTACTTTCTTTTTAAAAATATTTTTATTGACTTGAGGATTTCATGCAATGTATTTCAATCATATTCAGACCCTTCCCCCTCTCCAGTCTCATCTTACTAACCCTTTCATTTAACTTCATATCTTCTATTATTATTTGTCATTTTTAAAGATCTATCAAGTCTAATGTGCATTTTCTAAATGCTCTTGGGTATGGGACTAAACATTGCAGTCTGGTCAGCCTATAACATATTAGATCAGTAAGAAAAACCGACTTCCTCCCTGAGAATCTGTAAGTTGCCAGTAGATTCTCAGCCAGGCCTGGGGTTTCCCACTTACCTCCTCCATCCACACTGGGTTTTTTTTTTTTTTTTTGGTCCGGCTTAAGTTGGCACAGGTCTTGTATATACTGTCATAAACTACCCTGTGGTGTCCAGACAACACAATTTTTTAAATTTATCTACCAACTTTGGCTCATACAATCATCCTTGCCCTCCCTGCCTCTTCTGCAATGACCCCTGGAGATTTGGAGGAGATTGTGTATTATAATTGTCCCATTCAGGGATGAGAACTTCACATTTTCTTATTCTTTGCATGTTAGTAGTCTTGGGTTTCTGTATTAATCGCCATCTGCTGCAAGAGGAAACTTTGCTGGTGACAGTTGAGAGATACTCTAATCTACTGAATAAGTCATTGTGAATCAGTTTAATACCATTAATATTTGGCATAATGATATAGTAGGTTCTCCCTTATGGCCTGTGCCCTGTTTAGCCACAGGTTCTTGTTCGTGATAACAGTATCAAGTAGTGACTCTATCTTGTGAGTCAGGCCTCACATCCAATTAGAAGATGGCTGCTTAGTTCCATTGCATTCACACCACTATTGCACCAGTTGGCATATTTTTTAAGCCAGTTGTTTTTGTAACTCTCAGGGCTTACAGGTATTCTCCAGGAAACTCTCCTTATATGCACCACTCTGGATTCTAGGCTGAATATCCAATGCCAATGTATTCTCCTGAATATTGACCATTACAGTATTATATATCATCACTCAGAACTCCCTACAACAGCTCCAGCAAGCCACTCAATTAGGACACCCAAATTCTGCGTCTGTTCTCTCTCTCTCCCTGACTTCTCATGTAAATATCAGGGAGAATTCAACAAGAAGAATTGAAACTTTAGATGATACATCTTTAAAAAGAAATATATAGCAAATGAAGGAATTAATTGACAACAGCAATTCTCTGAATATACCTGAAATCCACAAAGCTGACTATCAGGGACAGGTTGGAACACTAGGGTACAAGCTGAAGTAGTCTTCAGGCAAAATTTCTTCTCCAGGTAAACCTCACTTTTGCTCTTCAGACCTTCCATCTGATTGACTCAGACCCATTCCAATTATTTAAGATAATCTTTCTTGTATGAAGCCAATTGATTAAAAATAATAACCAAATAACTTCATAGCAATGCAAAGATTAATGTTTGACTGACTAGGGAATGTAGATGAGCAAAGGTCAAAAGCCGACAACACGCCTTGGTTCCCACTGCTGAGTAGGCACTCAAGTATTTGTGAAGTGAAAGGATGTGGAACACTTTTGTTCAGCAGGAGCAGCCCTAGGAAATATGGCTTGTTTCCACTCAATACTATTATAATCAGCATTATCTTATTATTTATTTTATTGATTAAGGTTTAGGGAAGTTTGTTTCATTTAAAAAGTAAAAAGATTCCAGGCTCGAGAACTACTTACCAACTTTCAGATTTCTTCAAGAAAATGAGCTAGCATTATTTTCTGTGACAGATCTCGAGTACCTTGAGAGCATGGCTGATTTATTATTTGTGAATTCCTTCAACATATTACTGTGTAGGTTCACAGTAACTATTCAATCCAAATATCTTAAAAGGAACCAAATTAACCTACTATGTTTGTTTAAAAAAATAGATTCATAGCATTTATAAGTCCTTTAAATTTATTTTAGACTTATAGTAAATGCCTCTTCAAAGAAGTGGGGGGAAAAGAAACCACTGTTGTTAGTAATGATATTTTTCTATGTCACGCATGGTGGTGTATATCTGTAATCCCATCAGTTGGGAGATGGATGGGGAGGACCATGGAAAGGTTGAGGTCAACTTGGGCTGCATAGCAAGGCCTTGTCTCAAAAAAAAGTTTTCTATATCAACACAACATGCTATAATATAATTAGGAATTGGGAATTAATGCTCCATTACATTCTTATACTACATTGCCTAAAATCTAATCCTAAATTCAACAGCTCCAAGGACATATATTAATATATTGTGAATATAATCTTGTGTCTATTTAAGTCCAGCATGAAGAAAAATGCTTCTTTGATGATGATAATAGGCAAGAAGAAACGTTGCAGAAAGAAGCTTCTTGGGGTTAGAGAGATGGCTCAGTGGTTAAGAGCACTGATTGTTCTTACAGAGGATCTGGATTCCATTTCCAGGACCCACATGGAGGCTAACAACTGTTCATACCTCCAGCTCTGGGGGATCCAATACCCCGTCTGGTCTCCCTGGGCATTGCATGACATGGATGTGCTTATACTCACATAGGCAAAACATTCATATACATAAAATAAAAATTTTAAATTTATGTAAAGTCCTCTTTGATGAGGAATGAGAGCTACACTCATCTGTGGTTATAAAGATAACTATTTAGACTGTAGTTAGGAATTACATATTGAGTTAGGAAAATGAAAGCAGTAAATTTTCTTCTAAGGTCTATGACGTATCCAGCCACAAGTAGTTGGTAAGGTTTAGTGTACCGGACATAGCAAGTGTTAAGTCTGAGTAGATAGTTGTTAGTTACCCCCAAGATTAAAAATGCCACTATTGCACTTTGGAGACATATTGCCAGGCTGGTGATTGTTGTGGTTCCTAGGCTTTACACCTAGGAAGGAATATTGATTGCTTTTCTTCCTTGGCAACTTGCATAGCACCTTCCAATATTATGAGCGCTGGTCCTCAGGGAGGAGAGCTCTGGCTCAGTTCCCACTGGATTCCACCATGTCCTGTCTGAAGTATATGGTAACTTCAGCAATAGTGTCTTACCTTCAAGTTCTGGGAGGCAGCCAAGGGCAATGGCAGTAGCCTGTAGGAAGCTTTCTTTTTATGCTGAACAGGGACCACGTAGCCCTGCTAAGAGGGATGGGGACATAGCACCTGCTTTGCAGACACTGTGGGGAGCTGTCCTCTCAGCTCAGAGACCAGCCGGCTACTTCCTGTAGCCCACCCTAAGTGGTAATTCCAAATTAGGGTCTTAGCCTGTATGGACTCACAAGACACGTGTTCCACTCTTGGCCATGACTTCTCATCTGCCCAGAGCCTGGACAGGAATTTCAGGCTGATGGCCGATCGCCTCCCTTCAACCAATACCCACTCACAACACCAGCTACCCAGATTGGTGATCCACAAAGTAATCTCTTTCCAACCCACTGGCCACCAGAACGAAATGCAGGCCTACCTTAGCCTGTATCTGTACAATAATTAGTAAAAATAATGGTCAGGAATTCTGTGATGATGTTACTATGAAATTCAAATTTACTCCTTGCCACATCTTGCTTTTATAAACCAAATGACGTCAGTTCCCAGGACCAATCATAAGTCTCCCAATTCCGCGACACTGCACACCTTGCCCCACCCAGCATCACGCACCTAGGCCATGCTGCTTGCTCCTCCTTGGGGCGGGGCCAGACCCTCAGCCACGTGGTGCCCCGAGGCATGCTACAATATATTGTTTTGGGACTCTCTTAGACGTCCCTGACCAATAAGTCAAAGGGAGGGTTCTTATGCCTACTGTGGGTGCTGTTTTTTTTTGTGTGTGTGTCTTGAGGGTGGTATTATTACCCTATGTGCCCTATCTCCATTTAGACTATATACATATACATTATTATTTTACATATGTATATTGTCTAAGTAAGCCTCTAAAATATTATTTCGTTATAGCCTTTTATAAACATCCTTAGTGTTATTTATTGCTCCTTCCTCCCTCTCCCTCTGTATGACTCTACATCCCTCACCTCCCCATTTCCCCTCTGTCCCTTTATAGTACATGTTGCCTACTATCCCCCTTCCTGGAGTTGCTTCCCCCCTATGATCTTTTTCTACTTTCCTGGTTTCTACCATATGTCAGATTACATACCCAAAGATTCAAATCTAGGATTCACAAATAAGAGACAACATAGGATCTTTCCATTTCAGGATCTGAGTTACCTACTTCAGTATAATATTTTCTACTTCTATCCTTTTACCTGAAAATTTAATGACTTCATTTTTCTTTAGCTGAATAAAACTTCATTTATTATCTATTCATTAGTTGATGAACATTTTGGGCTGTTTCCATTTCTTAGCTGTTGTGAAGAAAGTATCAGTGAACATGGATGAGCAAGTATCTCTTCACTAAGATATCAAGTTTTTTGAGAATATATGCCAAAGAGTGGTCTAACTGAGTTATATGCTTTTATATAGTTTTATCTGTATCATCTTTCAATCCCATCAATAGTGAATGAGGGTCCCCTATTCCCCACATCCTTATTACCCTCAATTGACACATCTCCAAAACAATCCTCACACCCAAGGCTCAAGGGAACATGTTGGAGCAGGGAGTGGAAATATTTCAGAGCTAGAGTACCAGGGTGCCTCCTGTAAGATACTGTCTTGTAGACATGACAGGAAATCACAATAATATGGAACATAAACCCAAGTCCTTTCTACATACAAGTTACCTACCATTTAGGGTCTTGGTTCCCTTCCTTCATCTGTCGGACAGGGAAGACAATAATACCAGCCATATTATGTGTCAATTCAATCAGTTTACATCAGTAGTTTGCTTAAAGTGTCTAATGAATGGTTGAACTGTAAGGATGTTTTTTCTCTTTTCTTTTCTGTAATATCCAGATACACAAATTAAAAGAAATTGACTTGTTCAAATCTGACCAAATAGGACAGTCCTATAGAACAGCTGAGTGCCTTGTGCCAGTTCATGTCAGCAGCTCAGAAGATCAAGGCACTACTGTGACAAGAGAAACTATTTTTCCCTTCTTAGCACCTAAAATTTCAGTTCTAGCATTCCTCTGGGGTTGGCTCAAATGGTTTCATGACAATGGTTATGTGAACTGTCTTCAGTGTTGATTTTTTTATTGTATACACCCTAGTAGTGAGAGATGGGATGCAGAGGCAGGCTGCTGGACTGATGATGTAAAGCACAAGGGATCACTGGAAGTTGAGTAATATTTGTACTCACACTGTACAGAATGGGGATTCTGTCTCTATCTGTGTAAATTCACAAACTTGGTTAAATGTCTCAACTTCTATGAACCTTGATTTGGGGAATAAGTTTTTTTTTTCTTTTTTTTTATTATTTATTTTTTTTGTATGTGTATGAATGCACTGTCTGCATGCAGGTCTGTGCACCCGTGTCGTGCAACGCCGCGGAGGTCAGAAGAGGGTCTCGGATTCCCCTGGAACTGGAGTTCTCCTGGAATTGGAGTCACAGACGGTTCTTAGCCGCCATGTGGGTGCTGGGGATCGAACCCGGGTCCTCTGCAAGAGCGTCGGTGCTCTTAACCGCTAGGCTATCTCTCCAGCCCGGGAATAAGTTTTTTTTTTTTTTATTTTTTTTTTTTTATTAATTTTATTTATTTCTGTATGTGTATGAACGTACTGTCTGCATGCAAGTTTGTGCACCCGTGTCGTGCAACGCCGCGGAGGTCAGAAGAGGGTATCGGATTCCCCTGGAACTGGAGTTCTCCTGGAATTGGAGTTTCAGACGGTTCTTAGCCGCCATGTGGGTGCTGGGGATCGAACCGGCGTCCTCTGTAAAAGCGGTCGGCGCTCTTAACCGCTAGGCTATCTCTCCAGCCCCGGAATAAGTTTTTTATATGATATAATTTTACCCTTGCAAAGACTACAACAAAATTTTAATTTGCTATGATTCACTGATTTTCTTAGTACTTTCACATTTTTACTATTCAGTGTGCTGGTGTGTAAATGTACTGTAAAACATAGAGGCATATGCTTTTTCTCAATAATATGAAGGCAGATGATGATATTTTCTTACATAATCAGTGTACCTTCATCAATTGTCAGAAGTTCAGATTGACATAATTCAATTACCTAATTGAAAACCCAAATTCAAAATTCACCAATTGTCCCAATAATGTTCTTTATTACCCTTTTCACAGTCTCAAAACCAGTCACAAGTTTCACACATTTTGTTCAATTGTCCTGTCTCTTTTATCTTCCTGAATCAGGTTTTCATTAACTTTCTGTAATTTGACATTTTGGAAGAGTGCAGGGTAGTTTATAAAATGTCTCTGAGTTTTGTTTTGTCTGACTTTTCCTCATAATTAGATTCATTTTGTGGGTTTTGGCAGGAATAGGACCTGTTAATATGCACTTACCACATCGCTTCACATCAGGGAGACTGAGAAGTCAACTGTCTCAGCATTATTGATGTTAAATATGATTACTGGTTAAAATTTCTACACTATAGAGCTATCTCTCTCCTACCATGAAATGTAGTCAGGGCATTTGGGAGATGTGTGGATGCACCTTGCTTTTCATTCAGCTTTCATCAACTTCTTTTAGAATCCACTGATGTCTGTCTGAAGCTCTCTTAATTATAACTATATAGCAACAAAATTGTGGTTTTCTTTTTTTCTTCTATTACTTTTTTATTTTTTTCATTTTTTAACAATAAGTAATAATTTATGAGTACAAGCATCCTTCATGTAAAACCAATTTGCAAGCAGTTGTGCCCAAACCCACACAGCCCAAGCATCCCACCGTCCAGCTGGGGGGCTTGTATGTTCAATCAAGTTGATCAAATAAGTGTCCAGTCTATATTGCTTTAGTTTCACCATTCACCCCAATCACAGCCCTTACATTCTACCATGCCTCCTTTTCTGCAGATTGTTCCTTAGGCTTAGAAAAGGGGCACGGTTGGACAAGAAGCAAAACAGTCTACTTTCTCTGGAGCTGTCGTTTTGGACACTGGTCAGTTCTGGCTGTTTCCTTTCATAGGATGACAGTTTGTCCAGGAATAACCTTTCAATTCTACTAATGAAGCACAAGCAATTAGATATATAGGTATTTAAACAGTACTAATTGTTATGGTAGGTTACTTTGGTATAGACACAGATATTTGGATGGTATATTAATCTATGAATTACATTTTTTTCTGTAAAATATGACAGGGCTTACTGTGGCTTATAACATCTCCTAACCACTAGAGGATGTAAGCTTGTGGCATCAGCCATGGGTTATTCCTCCAAGAAGAGAGCTAATAGCCAATTAGATTTGGGATATATGGACATATGGTTGCCACTGCTGCACAGTATTTCCAGGCAGGTGAGGTGTAACTGGTACTGACAGAGGAGTCTTGCTTGACTCAAGGAGACCTATATTTGCTTTATTCATTTAGTGGCCTTTGGTAGCACTCTCTGGTATTCCAGAGACCAACTGTACACTTGCAAGTGCGGTCTCAATACATCTTTCCCATGTTTACATCAGGTCTTCAACAGCAGGGCCTTATCGCCTCTCTTCTTGCAGGTATCCCAGTTTAGAGGCAAGAAGCCTTTACCTTTTGGGGGGGCTTGGATCCCCTGGCCAACATCTCCTTGGTAGAATAATCCATTACTGATATCAGAGCTCTCCTGTATTAATATATTTTGTTTAAGTGCATAGCTTAAGGAGACTTTAGTATTATATTTGGTTCTGAACAGAGAATAATCCTTTTCACAGTTCCTATGTCTATTAGTCAATTAAAGAAGGCAGTTTTACTGGTTTTATAAGAGATTACCTCTATAATAGTTGTCTCCAATTTACAGTTAGAGAACGACCTCATCATCATCATATTCTTCCTTGTTCTATGAAGGAGAGGTAAGAAAATCTCTCATATTAAAACTTTGCGGCACCTAGAAGGTAAGTTTCATTAGGACTCATCATAGATAGTTGTTGCAAGTAGGATCCACAGAAGGGTTTGATGCCTGTAGCAGTCTGATGCTTTTCTTCCTTTCAATGTTCAGACGGGCCAACCTTTCTGCTGGCACTTCCTGGTACATCCTACACAATGCAAAGCTGTGTCTTTTCTTTCTCAGACATTAAGTTGGTGATGTTTTGACCTGTGGTAACATACAAATCTTTTCCTGTAATTGTGGTTTTCTTCAAATGATGAAGGAAATATTCTTTATCTGGATTCGTCAGCTAGAAATCAGGTAGAGTTCTGTACAATACAGCTTCTTAAACTTCATTTTGAGGTATGATATAGAGTGGTCTAATTAAATGTGGTAGTCACAAAATATTTGGCAATAGAAAAAAGACTTCTGAGCATACAACCAAAATTAATTCAAAATCAAACATGTACTGCATCTGAGGAGTTTCTAGCAGTGCTCATCCACCACTTCATTATGTGACTTCACTACCACTCTGGTTGTGTACACTCAGTATGTGCACTGTACTTTATGCCTACCATTACCCAGTCAACAATATGAAAACTTGCCTGGAACACCTCAGCTCAGGTTTAAAGCCTTTTTATGTTATGAATTGTTAGTGTATGTACTATATCTGCAAAGTTTTCTTGCTCTTAAAGAAAGATAATGGTTTAGTTATGTAAAACAAAGAGGTTTAATATTATCTTAGCATGGGATTCTCAAATTAGTATCCAAACGTATTTTGTCTGCAATAAGTGGTAAGTTATGTGCATGCCAAAAGTTTCTAAAATAAATTTGTGATTTTTTTTTACCAGTAAATACATGTTTATGTTTATTTCAGCTCTCTTCACAATAGCAAAGAGCTGGAACCAACCCAAATGCCCCTCAACTGATGAGTGGATAGAGAAAATGTGGCTCATCTACACAATGGAGTTCTATGCAGCAGTAAAGAAAGACAACATCATGAGCTTTGCAGGAAAATGGCTGGAGCTGGAGGACATCATGCTGAGTGAAGTAACACAGTCCCAGAAAAACAAATGATGAATGGTATCCCTCATCTGTGGATGCTAGTGCCAATTACCCAGTTGTAAGTATTTCCTGTGCATGGCCCCTTGAGCTTTTGTCCAAAGAGTTGGGAGTGATGCATATTGGAAACAACAACAACAACAACAACAACAAAAACAACAACAACAACAACAACACAAAGGACT
Source organism: Rhizomys pruinosus (assembly GCA_009823505.1). Classification (NCBI taxonomy): domain Eukaryota; kingdom Metazoa; phylum Chordata; class Mammalia; order Rodentia; family Spalacidae; genus Rhizomys; species Rhizomys pruinosus. Next base: position 705,853 of record VZQC01006754.1, read on the forward strand.
GCATCAAAGAACTGACTGAAACAGTGAGCTTCTGCTAAAAACAGTCAACTTCCTCATGGAGAATATTGAGAAAGAGTGAGAAAGAGATGAATAGCATGTTTAGCGGAATGCATGAGCTCTGGAGGCATGGGGGGATGGGGGGACACGGGTCTAGATTTGATAAAAAATATATGTATAAATAAGTAAATAAATTTAAAAAAGAGTAATTGATTTGTCTAACTGTTTCATATCCCTGCTTATTTGGAGTTGTATAAAAACTTCCCAGGTGTAGTAAATGGGTTGAGAGTGGAAAAAGTTTAAGAATGTTCATTCCGGAAAAAGAGAACCAGTAAAAAGTATATACATAATAAAATCAGAACTATTTGGCTGGCTTACGTTACAGAGCTAGGTAGTTCAACAATGGAGGTCTGCAAGCTGGAGATGCAGAGAACCCAGTAGCTGCTCAGGCCACAAACTAGGATGCCTCAGAATCCAGTACTTAAAGTCTGGACACTCCTGGGAGTATCACTGGCACTGAGTCTACATTTGAAAACAGACACAGCCCGAGATTAGTATTAACTGAGAGGTGGTTGGCACAGCAATAGCCACACTTACTAAGGAAGAAGAAATGAAGGTTGGCAAGCCCAGTGTGCCTTTCCCTCAGACCTGCTTATATCTCGGCTCCCAACTGCAAGGTGCTGCCTGTTTTGAGGAAGGATCTTCTTTCCTTCAGCTATTGCTCTCTGGAAATGCCCTCAATTTCATGCTTCTGGATATGTGACTAAATCCACATCAAGTTGACAAATATCAGAAGTTGGAATCTGCTGTAAGGAAGAACTTATCTTCACTTACATATTAATGAATTTAAAATAAGTATGGACTTCCAACGGACTATAATCCATTGATTTAGAACTGAATTTCATTTCTTTTTTTTCTGCATTAAGGATTGAACCTGGGGTCTTGTACATCTAAAGAAGTGCCCTACCACTCAGCTACATCCCTGTGATTTGAAAAAATAAATATAATTTTTTTCCGGTGGAGCAGCCTGGCCCAGCCAGCCCAAGGGAACCAGTAGAATCTCACCACAGGTGTGAGGTTCAAGCTGACCTGATTGTCACCTGTTTTGGACCTCTGGAGAAGTTCTAGACTAGAAGAGCAAGAACTAGCTGGTCCCTCCAGTACAAAATCAAAAGTCCAAAACTGAAGCCTAGACCAGCCAACTTTTCATAACTAATAAGAAGACAACGAAGGCATCTAAAGAAAATAAGCAAAGTCAGCCTTCAACTCGAATAGGAAACACTGGAGTTTTGTAATAGAATACAAACAATAAAATGAAACCACATGCCAAAACACAATGAAAAAACAATAACATGGAAAAACTAAATAATAAATTGCCACTAAATTCTACCAGTCCTCTAGAAGACTCCTACAATAAGAACTCCTTGGAGGTAACCCAGAACACAGATCTTAAAAGAACTATCATAGACATACTCAAAGAAATCAAGGAGTATAAAAACACACAGACAAATGAATCAAAGAACTGGAAGGAGAGAATGACAAACTCTGGAAGGAAGTGGAAATACTAAAACAATCTCAGGCAGAAATGAAAAAGGAAACAAACAAACAAAATGAACAAAGAACTAGGAGAGAATGACAAACTCCAGAAGGAAGTGAAAATACTAAAGGAATCTCAGGCTGAAATGAAAACGAAATCAAACACTCATCCAGTCAACAGGAAAGGATGGGAGAAAGCCTTAGTAACAGAATGGATGAAGCAGAAAATAGAATATCAAGACTGGAAGATAACAATTAAGAACTGGAATGCTGAAGCAAAGGTTATGAAAAATTAGAAAAAGAACCCACAAGAGTGGAATAATCAGGAAATGTGGGACACCATGGAAAGACCAAACCTCTGCATCATAGGGATAGAGGGAGGAGAAGAATCCCAGGATAATGGTCTTGGCCAGATTTTCAACAGAGTTATAGAAGAAAATTTCCCAAAATTGAAAAAAGACAATCCCATACAAATACAAGAAACACACAGAACACCAAATAGACAAGACCAGAAAAGAAATCCCCCATGCCATATCAGAGTAAAAATGCTAGATGCTCAAAACAAAGACAGAATACTGAAAGCCACAAGAGAAAAGCAACAAGCTACATATAAAGGGAAACCCATCAGAATTACACCTGATTTTTCAATGCAAACAATGAAAGCCATAAAAGCTTGGGGCAAAGTATTCCCAGTTCCAAATGACTATAGATGCCAACCCAGGTTACTTTACCCAGCAAAAATGTCAATGATAGTTGAAGGAGAAAGAAAAATCTTTCATGACATAAACAAGATGAAAGAATACATGTCCAGAAAACCAACCCATCAGAAAATACTTGAAGGAATTCAAAAGACAGAGGAAAAGAGAAATTGTTCCCAAGCAGCAAAATAAAGTAATTAATGAAGGCATAATTGTGGAAATACAAACCTAGAACAAAATTCTAACAGAAGTAAACTGAATGTAAGCAATAATAACCTTAATGATCTGAACTTTGCAATCAAGACTGGGAGATTGGATTAAGAAATTGAATCCATCTTTCTGTTGTCTACAAGAAATCCATCTCACCTTCAAGGACAGGTATCATCTTTTTTTATTGATGTTTTGTGTATTTCATACATCATTTCTCAATTCAGTTCAGGCATATTCCCCTTTCCTTTCCCCCCACCCCACCCCACCCCACCCCAGACCATGCAGTCTGTCATAACTGTCCTGAATCTTTCTCTCAGTCTTTTTTATGCTTAGGAATTCACATTTTCCTCCATTAATTTTATATTACTCTAAAATACGGATACATATTCTTCACCCATATACCATAGTTACAGAGCTTGAGAATAATTGGTGGGTGGATTCTAGAGCCCATTGAGTGATTCACATTATACCAACATAGTTTCTTTCAGATAAACAAAAGTATAACAATAATGTCATTCAGCTTGCCTTTCATCTGGGGGATTTGGTGCTAGCATCCACAAATGAGGGAAACCATTCTCTGTTGTCTTTCTGGGACTGTGTTACTTCACTCATCTTATGGTGAAAGAATGGGAAAAAAATATTCCAAGTAAATGGTATCAAAAAGCAAGCAGGTGTTGCTATTCTAACATCAGACAAAACAGACTTCAAATTAAAACTAATCAGAAGAGATGAAGAGGGTCACTACATCTTTATCAAAGGAACAACTAACCATGAAGATTTCACAACCATCAGTCTATACACAGCAAACTCTGGTGCATCGAACTTCATGAGTACAATTCTACAGGACTTCAAGGCACAGATTAATCCCAACACGCTAATAGTGGGAGACTTCAATACCCCACTGAGCCCATTGGACATGTCAGCTGGACCAAGAATAAACAGAGAGACATCTGCACTGAACAAAACAATTCACCAAATGGACCTAACAGACATCTACCAAATATTCCACCCAAATACCAAGAAATATGCTTTCTACTCCATACCCCATGGAACATTCTCCAAAAGTTAACCATAAACTGCAACACAGAGCAAGTCTCAACAAAATACAAAAAAGATAACATAATTCCATGCATTCTATCAGACCACAGTAAATAAAGCTTAATATCAACACCAGAAAGAGCCCTACTATCTACAAGAACTCATGGAGACTAAATAACACACTCCTGAATAATGAACGAGTCAAAAGAGAAATGAGTGGGACCTCATTAAATTCAAAAGCTTCTGTACAGTGAAAGAAACAATCAGTGAAGTGAAGAGAAAACCCTGGTCTGGAGAGATAGCCTAGCAGTTAAGAGCACTGACTGCTCTTGCAGAGGACCTGGGTTCGATCCCCAGCACCTACATGGTGGCTAAGAACCGTCTGTAACTCCAATTCCAGGAGAACTCCAGTTCCAGGGGAATCTGAGAACCTCTTCTGACCTCCGCAGCATTGCACGACATGGGTGCACAAACCTACATGCAGACAGTACATTCATACACATACAAAAATAAATTTAAAAAATTAAAAAAAGAAAACCCACAGAGTGGGAGGATACCTTCACTGCTGATACACTGACAGAGCATTAACATCCAGAATATATAAACTACTCAAAAATCAAAGAAGTAAGAAAATAAATTACTCACTCAAAAGATGGAGTAAAGAGCTGAATAGAGAATTCGCAAATGAGGAAATAGAGGTGGCTGAGAAACATCTTTAAAAATGTTCAACATTGCTAATAATTAAGGAAATGCAAATCAAAACTGCTTTAAGATATCATCTCACTACGATAAAACTGGCTAGGGTCAAGAAAACGTGTCAAAATGACACTGAACACTGGAGAGGTTGTGTGGAAAGGGGAACATATATCCACTGCTGGTGGGAATGTAAACTCATACAACCACTATGGAAAGCAGTATGAAGAACCCTTAAAAGACTAAAAATGAGCCTACCACCTGACCGAGCCATACCACTTCTGGGTATACACCCACAAGACTCATCCTACCACAGAGATACATGCACAGCATGTTCATTGCAGTTCTCTTCACAATAGCAAAGAGCTGAAATCAACTCAAATGCCCCTCAATCAATGAGTGGATATAGAAAATGTGGTACATCTACACAATGGAGTTCTATGCAGCAGTAAAGAAAGATGGCATCATGAACTTTGCAGTTAAATGGATGGAACTAGAAGATATTATGCTAAGTGAAAGAACACAGACCCAGAAAAACAAATGATGAATGGTATCCCTCATTTGTGGATGCTAGCCCCAAGCACCGAGTTGTAAGGCAAACTGAGCAACATCAATGTTATATACCCCTTTCCCTGAAAGCAACTGGGCTCTTATAATATAAATCCCTTAACAGGCTCTAGAATTAACCCACCACTTATTTTCAGACTTTGTAATCTTGGTATAGGGGTGGAGAGTATGTAGGCATATTTTAGAGTAATATAAATTTAAAAAGAAAAAATGTGAATCTTGAAATGACAGTTTGTGTACAAATTATGTAATTTTAGTATAGGTGTCTCTCTCTCACACACATATAATATATGTATAATATGTTGAAGCAATACAGATCGTAAGGAACAACAACAGAGGAACTGGGACAAGGAACTGATCCAAACACTAAAGTTCTCCCAAGGACAATAATCCTCTGCTTTGAAAAACTTTGAAAAGACTCAAAAAAGATACAGGGCAGGAATGGCAGGGTGCATAAACTCGGGTGGGGTGGGGGGGCATGGAAGAGGAGATGGTCTAGATTGGACTGAGAAATGATCTATGAAATGCACAAAACTTCAATAAAAATGTAAAAGAACCCAGAGGGGTTATTCGTATGGGACAGGAGAGGGTGCTTATAGAGTCTGATCTAATTTTTTGGTGTTTATTCCTGCCACTGAATGTTTTTATTTACATTTTGATGCATGTTTTTTAATTTATTTATTATTTTTTATGTGTATGAGTGTACTGTCTGCATGTAAGTTGGTGCACCTGTGTCATGCAATGCCGAGGAGGTCAGAAGAGGGTGTTGGATTCCCCTGGAACTGGAGTCAAAGACAGTCCTTAGTCACCATGTGGGTGCTGGGAATTGAACCTGGGTCCTCTGCAAGAGCAGTCAGTGCTCTTAATTGCTGAGCCATCTCTCCAGCCCCTTGATGTATGTTTTTTGAAGAGCCTCTGGTAAAGATATTTAGGAAAATGTAATTTAGCTATATGGTCATTTTCTTTTAAAAAAAAATATCAAATTCTAGTATAGGTCATATATATACTATATTAGTATATTAGGTGACATACAAGCCTAATCCTCCCTAAATATACTTAGTATAATACAAATACCCTATGATATGTTGAAGCAATACAAGTTGGAGGGAACAACAACAACAAAAGAACTGGGACAAATAACTGACTGAAACAGTGAAGATCTCCTCAAAATAATAATCCTCTGAAAATACTTTGGAAAGACTGAGAAAATTCAAGACATGTATGGCAGAATACATGAACTTTGGTGGGGTGGGGTCATGGAAAGGCAAATGAGTCTAAATTGGACTAAGAAATGATATATGAAAACCTTTAACAATAAAAAATATGCAAAAAGTATTCCTGGCACTAAACGATGATACAACACAACAAAACCTATGACTTTAAAAGCAATCCTAAGAGGGAAATTTATAGCCTTAAGTGCCTACATTAAAAAAACAAACAAAAAAAATAGAAAAAGCACAAATAAATGACTTAACACTGTAACTAAAAGCACTTGAGAGACAACAACAAATGAACTCTAAACCCAACAGACAGGAATAACAAAAATCAGAGTGGAAATCAATGAAATAGAAACAAAGAAAACAATACAAAGAATCAATGAATCCAAAAGCTGGTTCTTTGAAAGGATAAACAAAATAGATAGACCTCTAGCCCAGAAAGCATACAAGAAGATCTTCCCATTCATAATATCCTCAAAAAAATATATCTAGGAAGAAGCCTGAACAAAGACACTAAAAATCTCTACAATGAAAAATTTAAATCCCTGACAGAGGGAGATTGAAGAAGACACTAGAAGATGGAAGGATCTTCCATGCTCATGGATTGGAAGAATTAATGTAATAAAAATGACCATCCTGCTGAATGCAATATACAAATTCAATGCAATCCCAATTCAAATCCCCATGGGCTTCTTCACAGACCGAGAATAAAGCATCCCGAAGTTTATATGGATAAACAAAAGACACCAGATAACCAAAATAACCCTGAGCAAAAAGAGCAATGCAAGGATTACTATACCAGACTTCGAACTATATTACAGGGCTATAGTCATAAATACAGCCTGGTATCGGCACAAAACAGACCCATAGATCAATGGAACAAAATTGAAGATTCAAACTTGAGTACATGCAATTTCAGCCACCTCATATTTGACAAAGGAGCCAAGAAGACTCAATGGAGGAAAGAGAATCTTCAGCAAATGGTATTGGCAAAACTGGATCACCACTTGTAGAAGAATAAAATTAAACCTCTGCCGAGAACCGTCCAAAACTCCAATTCCAGGAGAACTCCAGTTCCAGGGGAATCCGACGCCCTCTTCTGACCTCCGCGGCACTGCACGACACGGGTGCACAGACCTGCATGCAGACAGTACATTCATACACATACAGAAATAAATAAAATTAAAAAAAAAATCAACTGCAAATGGATCAAAGATCTCAATGTGAAACCCAAAACTCTGAAAATGGTAGAAGAAAATACTGACAGTAACCTACAAGGAAAAGACTTTCTAAATCAGACAGCAGCTGCACAGGAAATAAGGTAAACAATTGACAAATGGGACCTTATTAAACTCATGAGCTTCTGTACAGTGAAATAAACAATCAACGAAGTGAAGAGAAAACCCACAGAGTGGGAGGAAACCTTCACCAGTGAATCATCTGATAGAGCATTAACTTCCAGAGTATATAAACTACTCAAAAAACAAAGGAGCTTCAGGTGGTCTTTGATGGAACTAGAAGATATTATGTTAAGTGAAGTAACACAGTCCCAGAAAAACAAATGACGAATGGTATCCCTCATCTGTGGATACTAGAGCCAATTACCTAGTTGTAAGTATTTCTTGTGCAGGGCTCCTTGAGCTTTTGTCCAAGTAGTTGGGAGTGATGGATATTGGAAAGAACAACAACAGCAACAACAGAAAAGATCGCGTCAAATAACTGACTGAAACGGTGAATCTGGTGGGATGGGGAGGTAGGGAGGGGGACATGGGTCTAGATTTGATTTGTAACATAATCTTGTACAATATACATATATGTATATAAAACAGTAAATAAATAAGACATTTTTAAAAAAAGAAAAAAAAAAAAAAACAAAGGAGCAAGAAAACAAATGACCCACTGAAAAGACAGAGTAAAGAGCTAAACAGAGACAACAAATGAAGAAGTAAAGATAGCTGAGAAACATCTTAAAAAGTCTTAAACATTGCTAATAATTAAGGAAATGCAAATTAAAACCATTTTAAGAGTTCATCTTACTCTGGTAAGAATGGCTATGATCAGGAAAAAAAAGGATACCAAATGATGGAGAGGTTTTGGGGAAAGAGGAACACTCACCTACTGTTGGTGGGCATGCAAACTCCTGAAACCCCTATGGAAAGCAGTATGGAGAACCTTAAAGACTCGAAATGAGCCTACCACCTAACCCAGTCATACCACTCCTGGGTATATACCCACAAGACTCATCCTATTGCAGAGATATATGCTCATCTATGTTTATTGCATCTCTCTTCACAATAGCAAAGAGCTGGAAGCAACCCAAGTGTCCCTCAGCTGAGGAGTGGGTAGAGAAAATGTGGTACATCTACACAATGGAATTCTATGCAGTGGTAAAGAAAGATGACATCATGAACTTTTCAAGTAAATGGATGGAACTCGAAGCCACTATGCTAAGTGAAGTAATACAGTCCCAGGAAAACAGATGACATATGGTGCCCTTCATTTGTGGATCCTAGCACCAAATCTCTATTTGTAAGGCAAACTGAATCACTCTTTTTTTTTTTTTTTTGGTCTCTTTTTGAGACAGGGTCTCCCTTTAGTCCTAGCTGGCCTGGAGCTCACTCTGTAGACCAGACTGGTCTTGAACTCACAGAGATCCACCTGCCTCTGCCTCCCTAGTGCTGGGATTAAAGGCGGTATTTACTAAAAAAGAAATTAAAAAAAAAGAATGATTCAGGAATGTAATGTAATATTTTTTTTCTTTACCTGTATACAACTCTATTGTCAAACTGTGAACCTTTAAATGTGTTTTGGAATTAACCTATAGTTTATTTTCAGATACCATAATTTTGCTATATATGTGGCATGTATATATACATATTTTGGAGTGATACAAATTGGATGTAACAACAACAACAACAACAACAAAGGCTGGGTCAAAGAACTAACTGAGATAGTAAACTTCTGCCCAAAACAGTAAACTTTTGCATGGAAAAAATTTTTAAAAAGACTGAGAAAAAGATGAAAGACACGAATCGCAGAGTGCATGAGCTCTGGTGGGGTTGGGGGCAAGGAAGGGGAAATGGGTCTAAATTTGATTAAGAAATCGTGTATGAAATGCACAAAACTTCAATAAAAAATTGGTTTTGAAAAAAATAAATATAATTTTTCTGTAAAGAGATGCTCTTACTCAGTTGCACAGGCAAGCCATGAATTTACTCTTTAGACCAGGCAAGCCTTGAACTTGTGATGCTCTTGATTTAGTCTCCCAAGTAGATGGGATTAGAGCCCTGCAATTCTGGGGCTCAGCTAGAACTAATTTTCAAGACCGTGATTCCAAAATACACTTCTAACTAGCCATGTGTCAAAACAGAAGAACGTTTATCCTACAGGTGGTGGTTTAAATGTCCCCCCTAGACTCCAAATGCTTGAACACTTAGTTCCCAGCTGCTGGCATTCTTTGTGGACATTTAGGAGGTCTGGCCTTGCTGGAGGAAGTATGTCATGAGGGATGGGCTTTGAGAGTTCACAGCCTGGTCCCACTTGAAGCTGCCTTCCCTACTTCCTGTGAGTTGTTAAAGGTGTGAGCCCTCAGCTCCCTGCTCCGGCTGCCTTCTGCCATGCCTCCGTGCATGATGGAACTGGAAGCTCAGATAAACTCTGCCTTCTATAAGTGTCTTGGTTGTCCTGTTTCACATAGCTACAGAAAGTAACTAATTCACCACCATACATCATAAACCAGATGTTGTTCATAGGGAGAAGGCTGCATCAAAGCTAAATGATTACTTGATACCAGATAAGTGAAACAGTACTTCCAAACTTCTGTGTTTTATGAATCTACCTTTTCTTAAATCAAGGTATAATTTATTGGAATTAAAATTCACTAATATCTATCTAATTTTGTGAATTTCATATAATACTTAACCATATTTAGACCCTTTCCTCCATCTGCACTCCCTCAGAGCCCCCCTCCCCAGATTTTATAAATTTTGTCACATATGTTAAGGCCTATCAAGTCAAGTTTGTGTTCCTAGATGTCCCTCAGTGAAGTTCACTATTTAGTGCATACCTCTGAGCAGACTGATGACTATGTGTAATGATGATCCTACTGCTTAAGTTCCTCAAAACACGTCTAGTTACCCCCATTCCTAACTGAAAGTCTACAAATGAATGTCCTATGCTGAAAGTGTGCTTTCTCCAGATTGCATGAATTGAATTGTACAGAATGTGGCCTTTGCATCTGGCTTCTATCCCTTATCACGATGCATCTAAGACTTCATCCTTGTTGCAATGTTAGTGTCATGTTACTTTTTCTCACCAAGGCAGACCCATAGTGGGCCTCACGTTTCATCTTTCCATGATTCAGTCCTCCATTTCTCTTCCCCTTCCTAAATTCTTTCTTCTTTTCTCTCTATTTAATCCTGTCTTCCTCTTAAAGGGGGTAAAATATTATTCTACTTGGTCAGATTTGACGACACTTATTTGATTCTATTTTTTGTTAGAGTTTTGGTAATAAAAATAAACTTATGCATGCTATACTGTCTCCTGGTTAAAAGTCTTTGGTAGTCTCCCAGCCCTGTGATGTATTATCTGTATGACATAGATTAAGTTATTAATCTCTCTGTGTTTGTGTTCCATGGAAAGGATGGAACTGTACCTGTAGCTTGAGCACTGGATAATAAATGTTGAAAATTGTAAAAGTCTCTTAGTGTCTGAGCCATTTTGATATGGGAAGACCTTGATTATAGTAAAGATGTAGCATAGAGCCAAGCTCAGTGGTAAAGCCCTATAATCCTAGCTACTCAGAAGACTAAGTCAAAAGGATCACAAGTTCAAAGCTTGCCTTGGCTAAAGAGTAAGTCCAAGGCCAGCCTGAAAAACTTAGTTAAATTCTATTTTAAAATGACAAGTAAAAAGAGGGATATAGCTTCATGGCAGAGCATTTGCCTAGCATGGGTAAAGACCCAAGTTCAATCCCTAGTACCACAAAAATAAAAAATAAAAGGTAAAATAGATATAGAACTTGGCTTAGAACTTGGTCTGAGTATAAGAAGAGACAGTTCCTGGGGTCTTGCAATAGACAAGTGTGATGGGCTGAGAGACAGAAGTTTGCTCTGTGGTCAGCTATAAGCCATGTACTCACTCTGCAGATGACTGTGGGAGTTCTGTATTACTTTATCCTATTTTTCCAGAGGAAAGTTGCCTCATCTCTCCTCCCACTGTCCCTGCTCTGAGATAATTAGATTGCCCTCACTTGTGTAAAAGCCATGTCTGGGTGAATTATGAGTTTGACATTTATCTGATTTACACAGTCCCTGTAGCAATAGAAGCCCAGGCTTGCATGAGATGAGCACTGCCTGATCCTCTTGTGCTCTTAGGTCATGACACGTCTGCCCATGTACATCTTGCTACCATGCTCAGAGTTTTTCTGTGTACATTTCACCCTTTGAAGGAATGCTCCTTAGAAAGGATAGAAAGAATTACTGCCAAAAAAATAATTAAATTTTCCTTTATTCTGACTTCTTTGAACCTAAAATCTTGTAAAGTCATCTAACCTCATTTGATGACTCATGACTCCAAAAAAGTTTTGTAAGCTGCATCTATTTTATTTTCTTTACTGGAATATAATTCTTTTCTCAAATTATTCTCTAAGCTAGTGTTTATGCCATTCATCCAATCTTCTTTTGAGATTTTAGGGACATATTTATTTTTGTCAAATGTGAATCTATATTATTCAGATTCTGTATTTATATGCATTCTAAATTCCTTCAAGCTTTGCTATAACTGATGATATAAATGCATCACAATTGATGATCATTGTTAGAAGCTTCTGAATATAAAAAGATTTTGAATTTTAAATTTCTGATTATGGGGCTGGAGAGATGGCTCATTGGTTAAGAGCACTGACTGGCTACTCCTGCAGAGGACCTGGGTTCTATTCCCAGCACCTACATGGTGGCTAACAACTGCCTGTAACTCCAGTACTAGGAGAATCCAACGCACTCTTGATTTCTGCGGGTGTTTCATGACATGGGTGCACTTACATACAAACAGGCAATACACTCATACACATAAAATAAAACTAACAAAGTAAATATAAAAATAGTTTCTGAATATATATAAAAATCCAGCTTTAGAATTTATGGAAATTACATGAGTGCAACTTAGATTTTTAAATTTAATAAATAAATGAAGAAAATATCTCAAATACTGCAACATATAGAAAACCCCCCTTTTATACCTGGATTTCCTAAAATTATTTAAATGCCTATCTATGTATAAAACAGAGGCCTCAAATATTAACTTCTACGCCAGTGAAAATGTTACATATTACTTAAATGGTTTTATAGTTTAGGTCTTCTTTACTACCATCTAAATACTGTATTATGCACAAATATGTATGAATCATTGAATCTATTAATGAAATTCACTTTTTCCATTCTTGTATAATCTCTATATCCTGATGTTACTCCCTTGATAGTTTCATGTTTGTACCTGAGCCCTTTTACTTACTTTTACAGTTTTGACCTAAGGGTTGATGCTATTCAAGTAACAAGTATATAATCTTGAAGATACTTCTAATCATAGATGATATTTCACCTATGTAAAGTTCACAAGTACACACACATGCACACCCCCCCACACACACACACATACACGCGCGCAAAGCAGAATTTCTTTCAAATTGTCAGTGCTTTTGTTTCTTGAGGGATTTGTAATCATATTCCAATTTAGGAAAACTGAAATAAACTGCTACTAATGGAATTTCTCAACAGTCAAAATTAAATGCATGTTCCTCCCTGGTGAAATATCCAAGCTCTAGAGTGTCTTGCAAAAGACAATTGAACAAAAACATCGGCCTAACCCCCTGGAAACTAAGTGCATTTGCCATGTTCGGATATTCTTGGAGGCTCATAAGGGGTGAGGATAAAGACTAGAGCCACTCTTAAAGACTACAAATTGCCCCCGATGGTTTTAATTTACTCCTCATTCCAAGCAAGATTCAGAGAACTTGATTAACACTGAATCACTGCAACCACCTATAGTCTTTGTTTCAGTAAGTTGTTAGAGAATTTCACATGGGTGAAATGCATCGGAGAGGATGAGCTTGGTTCAGAAATGCTGGTAAAAAGAGATGTGGAAAATACCCTAGGAGAGCTTTGATTGGGGAAAAAATGGGAGAACTTCTGAATAACATATTATAAAGAAGGACAGCTTAGCTGTGTGATACTGAGAACCATCACAGTCCTTGGGGTTAGAGAGGGATCGTGGCAATGCTGTTTTAAGGAGGGTAATGTGGTATTGTGATGAACATGGGTGGAAATGGGAGTTGATCTGTCTACTCTGAGTCATTCTGGAAGGGGAATGAGTTTTCTGAATAAATGCCACTGAATGGCAAATATTCAGTGTTGAGGCCGTAGGCAGTAGAGAGGTCTTCAGCATTCCTTTTTTAAGCCCTGGAAGATGTGTGGTGCAAACTTTCCATGCTCCATAGTTAGACCACACTGGTGCCTCTAGCACTCTGCTTGGCTTTTGAGCTCGGAAATGTCCAATCCATACAAATTTGCTTCCTAACCTTATAGAACATGTGAAGAACCAAAAGGGGCATGACTCCTGTTCAGGACTAACACATAACTAAATCTCTGAGTACACAGGCATAGAAAAGGTAGACTAGAAGTGTGACCCAGGGCCCTTAGCCTCAACCACCATCTCACTCTGTGTATCATGGGTCAGCTCAGCATGACCGTTCATGGCATACAGTGAACCATTTTCACCATCTTCTACAGATTCTCTACTGAACAAGCATGAATATTATCAACACTCTGAGAGCACAGTCATCATTCCCGGTATATGATATCACTCACAAGAGACAGGTAAAATAGAAAGCTTGTTCTGAATCAGAAGGCTATTAAGAAAAAGAGTTCAGGGGCTGGAGAGATGGCCTAGCGGTTAAGAGCGCCGACCGCTCTTACAGAGGACCCGGGTTCGATCCCCAGCACCCACATGGCGGCCGAGAACCGTCTGAAACTCCAATTCCAGGAGAACTCCAGTTCCAGGGGAATCCGAGACCCTCTTCTGACCTCCGCGGCATTGTACGACATGGGTGCACAGACTTGCATGCAGACAGTGCATTCATACACATACAGAAATAAATAAAAATTAATAAAAAAATTTTAAAAAACACTATATTAAAAAAAAAAAAAGAAAAAGAAAAAGAGTTCAGAAAAGGCTTAAAAAGGAAACAGATGAACTCAGAAAGAATTTTTAGTTTTGGACAGTACGCTATAGAAAGGAAGCTTGCATAGACTATATAACAGATTGCAGGTGTTTAATATGCCTGTTGTGCACATGACTGGCAAATACGTGCTTTCAGAATGATTAATCGCCCCACACTTAGCCCTGGGCTGACTGCCACTGAGAGCTGCTTAGCATTCTAGTTCTATTATGGAGTCTGGACTCCGAGGGCCTCTAGTGGCCGCTGTCAGCGTCATTAAGAGAGAAACGAGCAACTGCTGTGTCATCTGAAGAGTTTTATGCCCAGAATCTAAAATTGAACAGTTCTAAGTCTGACCCCTTTTTTTTTGTGACAGGAAGCTTTGGAGTGACAACAGAATCTGTAATAACAAAACAGTAATATTGGTACTCCTAGACTTTCTACGTATGTTATTGAATTAGTACTGCAAGAGCTCCCCTGATTAAAATAAAAGAGATGGATAGATATTGTGTTCCAGAAAATGTAATTTACCTGACTCTCAACACCCACTTTAAGATTCTGGGTGGATATTTTTAGAACTTTAAGCACATCCAGTTCTGTTGGTTACAAACCGTACTTCCCTCTCATCGAGTATCTAGTCAGACTTGGTGAAGATAGCAGCTTTTGGTGAGCAAACGCAGGCAAGCGTTCTTCTGTGTGACTCCTGCTGGCAGCTTATTGCTTCGAAATAGTGCGTGAGACTGAGAAGACTTTCTGCTGAGTGATGCGCTGGCCAAAAACTTGATGAGAACTACATGAGCTTCGCAGGATCTGCCAGAATGAAGCTGTTTAATGAGAGAGACCTCACCTATTCTGTTTCATACTCTATCTCCTATAGCTCACACACTGAAAGTTTTCAGAGTATTTTTTCCCAATTAGATAATGGAAAAGGTTAAAACAAGTTTGTTTCTTAAGGATAGCTGTGTTTTAGACTGTATGAAATGGCGCTTCTCAAACATTCTTTGATGTTTAACGTTTATCATAATGAACTAGGAGGCAGATTTGGGCAAGTGAGATTAGAAACATCAGTGAGTAATAAGAGAAGTGGGTTCACTATCGATTTCCCAAGAATTATGGCTTCTTGGGGATACTATGATTATCTGTCTGAGAGGGACTGAATAGGACATGAAGTCAAGATTTGGTGGTGACCAAAGTGTCAGGAAAGAAATATTAAGGATTCTTTAATATTTGGTGTTTTTTTTTTTTTTTTTTTTTTTTTTTTTTGGTCTTTCGAGACAGGGTCTCCTTGTAGCCCCAGCTGGCCTGGAACTCGCTCTGTAGGCCAGGCTGGCCTTGAACTCATAATGATCTGCCTGCCTCTGCCTCCCAAGTGCTAGGATTAAAGGCGTGAGCCACCATGCCTGGCTGGATTCCTTAATATTTGTAAACTTACTGATTTTATTCTTGACTTATGACACTTAATTCCTGAAACAGATATGAGACTCTGTTTCAGGAATTAAGGGTCATAATTTGGGGAACTTAATGAGGCCATGCTTCAAACCAAACAATTGAAAAGAAGGCTGGAGATAAAGCACAGTGGTAGCTCAGTTGCTTACCATGTGAAAGGCTCCAGGGATTCCTCTAAATGTGTCTCTATCACTGTGCACTAAAGATGGTAGACTGGACATCTGTAAGGCCCTATTAAGTAGAAAGGGAATCATATATCTACACATATTCCTAACAGCAGAGAAAAGAGGGATTAGTCATTGAAGACAGATTTTGATAAGTTTCCGGAAGTCGGAGAATAAGATGATGGTGACTTTGAAGGCCGAGGAGGAGGAAGCCTGAATTCAGGCTGGATCTGCTGTGGTCTACAATGCTAACAACCTACTGGTGGGCTATTGGCAGGGCTTCCAACTCAAGACCCAATGAAAGGAGAAAAACATGGGTAATTGGTGGAAGGTTTGAATGTCGAGAGGCTGACTTCCTTAAACCCAATAGTCCTGACTTCCAGGAGATAAGCATTTATCCCAGAAAGAAGCTATGGCATTTCTCTTAAAAAAAAAAAATAGAAACGGGGAAAAGCAGGGCTACAAGTGTGTGAATTTTGTTATGCCAAAGCAGTGCACTGCGTCCTGGAACTTAGGGGTTGCCTAGGTAACAGCCAGCTGTTAGCATATATCATTTGGATTCTTAGAACCTCAGGTTTGCCATGTCTATGACTTCATTTTGTAATGCAAAGCATCAAATCAAAAATGAAAGCAAAAGAGACAACAACAGCAAAATCTCATTCTCTAGGAAAGAAAATGTAAACTTAGTGTCACAAGAGAAATTTGAGGAGCTATTGTATCTGTAAACACTACAAACAGGAGCTGTCAGAGAACATGAGGGGGGGCTTTTAAAGTAAAAATATGACTAAGAAATAAAACTCACTAGATATGGTGGGGCTCACACATTTAATCTCAACAGTCAAGGAGGCTAACTCGCAGGAGGATTGTCATAGAATCAAGATAAAATTGGGCTAAATAGTGAGTTTCAGGCAGCCTGGCTCTAGAGTAAAATCCTATCTTATAAATAATGGTAAAATAGTATTCATTATTAAATTTTAAGAAAAAATAAAATGATTTCCCAAATAACTAAATTTTCCAAATAGGCAGATAATATTCTGCACATTTTATTGACACTGGGGAAATGGGCAGCAGGCTCCAATCTTGGCCAAAGAACTATTGGGAAGCTGATTACTGCTGAGTGAGGGAGAGCTGATCTGCTTTAAGGGAGTGACTCTAGATGGGATGACTAGACCCCAGGGAATGAACTTGCACCAGGGGACATCTGGGGACACTAACCTGACTCACTAGGCCTTAACATAAATGACGAATGCATGAAATCCAGTGAGGGGAGTGCTGATGGGGAAAGGGGTATAAAGACTTTGTACATGAAATACACAAAAATTCGATAAAAATTATACAAAGAAAAAAAAAGTGTTTCCACCCATGGCCCCATTGTGCCTGATAAGTAAAATAGATAGGCAAGTCAAACAAATTTATTTTAAGGCGATTCTTTGTTATCCATATAATTTTATCATTTACTAAAGACCAAAACAAATGTCACATATATTAAGGCCTATCAAGTCAAGTTTGTGTCCCCAGATGTCTGTCAGTGAAGTTCACTATTTTCAGTGCAGACTTCTGAGAGGTCTGATGAATATGTGTAATGGATGCTACTTCCTAAGTTCCTCAAAACACGTTTGTTTATATTTACATAAAGTAATATGTTTTTGCTGAATATTTAGTAATGCGGAATATAGGACATCATCAATATTTTTCATAGTTGATTGATATTTTGATTTGATAATTATCAATGCTGAGAATATCACTTTGTATAAATACATAGTACAAAATGGCAGAAGTATGTTTAGGGCCATTTCAGAAGTTGTTAGGTATTGTGTCCTAATCTCAAACTAAAATTCTTTTAAGGCTTTTTTTTTTTAATGAAATTGAGATCAGCAATTCAAATAACAATGTTCAAAATCAAATACTCTGACACAATGTAATCCCAAAATACTAGTTGGTTGCTTCTGTACTGAGGAAAGATAGCAGGTGTGAGAGCTGTTAGCTTGACTGGATTTAAAACCACTGTGCATGGGCACGTCTGGGTGTGTCTGAAGATATTTCCAGAAAGGACTGACTGAGGAGGGAAGGCCCAACCTAAATGCAGACAGCATCATTTCATGGGCAAGGTTAGGGTTCAAGGGCTGAAATAAAAGGAGGAAGTGAACCCCCCTCCCCCACCCCCACATTCTTCTCTCTCTGTTTCCAGACTGGAAATAGGAATGTGACTAGCTAGCGACCTGACCCTCCTGGCTCTGCGGCTGCCTCACCCTAGTGGACTGTACTCTCGAGGTGTGAGCCCAAATACACTCTCCTTCCTTTAGCTGCATCTTATCATTTATTTGGTCAAAGCAACAGGAAAAATAACAAATACAATAGGAAAATATTAATAGCCTTTGTTTCCCATAATTAAAACATCACATTTATGTAAAAATAGAAGACTTTTGTTTGTAGTAAAACTGCAGTTCTTATCAGAATAATCTCAAATCCGAGTGAAAGTATTTCAGTTTCAGACTTGTGTGTTGTCATGGCCTCCACGTGTGTGTGTGTGTGTGTGTGTGTGTGTGTGCACCATGCACATGCAGGTGCCCATGGGGGTCAGAAGAGAGTGTCAGATCACCTGATTTTGGAGTTAGAGATGATTGTGTGCTACCTAAAATGGATGATTGGAACATAACTAAGTCACGTGGAAGAGTATCAAGGGCTCTGATCCAAAATGAAATTTGACTAAGAACAGACATTTCATCTATTGTTTGGATTCTAGCAGACAGGGCCATGACAAAAGAAGAGCAGATCTCCATTTAGCATTTTGCTAGCCATCAAATTATCAATGATGTTTGAAGGCAAAGAGGAGACAATTTAGATGTGTAGGAATGATAAACCTTATTAGTTACAGGAGGCTGTGCTCCAACCTGCCATAAACAGACAGCAAATTAGAAAAACAAATAAAAGTTTCATGTAGGATCCAGGAAATGATGGCTCTGACTCAAAAAACAATTAGAAAAGCTTCCAATTGCAGCAGGTGCCATGATCAATTAGTCTAGCTTGACGCAAGGGCTGGAGAGTTTCAGATGAAGAGAGAGGGAGACAGGACAAGAATAAAAGTGAAAAGTGGCAATTTCAAAAGTGAACGCCATTCAACAGAAAATAAATGTAACTACGACTCTTTTCTATAGTAAGTAATAAAGTAACATAGTAATATAAATGCTTTATATTAATATTCAAGCCATGGAACGTACAGAATATTGTGGTTGGAAAATAGAATTTAAAGACTGAAAAATAAAGGGCCATTGACTACAGTAGGAAGTGAAAGGAGACCAGGAGGAGTCATTTCAGGGTTCAGTGCGCGATCACAGCTTATACTGCATGAGGGTACTCAGGTGTTAATGCAGTGAGTGCTAAACTCTAACACGTGGGGAACCAAGAGTGTTTGCTCTGCACACAGGAGTGATTAGTCACACCCACATGGCCTGAGTCCCCTTGGAAGAACATCTTTTCTGAATTGACGCAGATAGACCGTGTGTATTCTAGCTGGCTTTAGGTAACAATAACAATAGGGAAATTTCATTTAAACATGTTAAAAAGTCCCCGCCGGGCGTGGTGGCACACGCCTTTAATCCTAGCACTTGGGAGGCAGAGGCAGGCGGATCTTTGTGAGTTCAAGGCCAGCCTGGTTTACAGAGTGAGTTCCAGGACAGCTGGGGCTACAGGGAGACCCTGTCTCGAAAAGCCCCCCCCCNTCAGCTGATTAATGAGATCTTGTCTCGGCAGCCACAAAACAGCCACGTGTGGGAGCCTAGGCCTATAGTCCCATTACTGGGGAGCAGAAGAAGGAGGATTGCTTAGTATTCCAGGCCATTCTGGACTGTAAAGTGAAGCCATGCTTTTAAAAACAAAATCATGTTCAGCAGTTATGAATACTGGCTGCTGTTGCAGATGACCTAGGTTCAATTCCCAGCACCTACATGGTGGCTAATAACCATCCTTAACTCCAGTTCTGGGAGAATCTGACATCCTCTTCTGACCTCTGTGAGTATTTCACGACATGGTGACACTTATACACATGTAGGCATAACATTCATACATACAAAGTAAAAAAATAAAATATTAGCAACAACAAATAGCACAGTATGGTGGCATGCACCTTTAATTTTAGCACTTGGGAGGCAGAGGCAGGCAGATCTTGATGAGACTGAAGGCAGACTGGTCTATATAGTGAGTTCTAGGCCAGCTAGGGCTGTAGGGAAACCCTATCTCAAAAATCAAAACCAAGAGTCAAGAGGGATGGCTCAGTGGTTAAGAGCAACTGGATGCTCTTGACCAGGACCCAGGTTCAGTTCTCAATACCTACATGGCAACAAACTGTTTGTAACTTCAATTCCATGGAATCTGATGCCCTCTTCTGGCCTATACAGGCATTGCACGACACGGGTGCACATACATGCAGGCAGTACATTCATATAAATAAATAAATAAATAAATAAATAAATAAATAAATAAATAAATAAAATAAAAAGAATAGGAAAAGCATATCAAAGAACCTGGATGAAAAATGATAGGAAATTCATGTTTTTATATTAATGTGATTATATTCATACTTTTAAAAATTATTCATTCTTTGCTCTGTGCCAAGTGTCATGACGCTAAATAATTAATCCAGACATAATTTTCACACTTTAGGAACTTCTTGTTTTTCAGGATTGGTAAAAACAGAATCCATTATGCACAGAACAAAGTATGGAAGAAATACTGCAAGAGAAATCCATATACTGCATGGTAAGAGTTCAAAGACAGTGGAGATTTTCTGATATAACAAATTATCAATATGTTAGTGCTTAAAATCAGTGAGATAGGCTGAAATGGTCAGTAACGGTCCAAAATCTCACATTTTTCTTTGAGATGGCCATGTTACATTTGAGATCTTTTGAATACAGATATCTCAGTGATCAGTCATTTTGAAAATATCCACCAAACTTCTGCACTGAAATTTTTAAAAGAGACTGAGAAAAAGATGAAAAACATGTTTGGCAGAATGCATGAGCTCTGGTGGGGTGGGGGGCAAGGAGGGGGGAATGGGTCTGGATTTGACTGGAAATTTTGTATGAAATGCACAAAGCTTCAATAAACATTGGCTTTGAAAAAAAGAGAAAATATCCACCAAATAATAGTAGACAGTAAAGGTGTCCATGCCAGGAATATCTATTGGACTTTAAACAGTCTTCCAAACTAAAATCAATGTAGTGGAAATTATCCTCCTCTGAAATATCAGCTGAAGCTACCTGAACCAAAAATTTTATCTACTTGCAATGGTTAGTTTTAATGTCAACTTGACATGATCTGGAATAATGTTGGAGAGAGTCTCAACAAGGAATTGTTTGGATTGGGTTGGCCTGTGGGCAGGCCTATGGAGCATGTTTATTAAGGATTTTCTTTTTCTTTTTAATTAAATTTTTTTGTTTCTTTTTTTCCTGTTTTGTGTATGAACGTATTGTCTGCATGTGTGTATGTGCATCCATGTCATGCAATGCCCACAGAGTCTGAAGAATGAGTCAGATCCCCTGGAACTGGATTGACAGAGGGTTGTTAGCTGCCATGTGGGTGCTGGGAATTGAACTTGGGTCCCCTGCAAAGCCAGCCAGTGCTCCTAACTGCTGATCCATCTCTCCCACCTCCATGAAGAATTTTATTAATTGGCTTAATTGAAGTGTGACACTCACCCTGGATGTGGGTGGCACCACTTATTGGCTTGGGCCCAAGCCTGAGTGTAAAGGAAGAGAGGCAGCTAGCACTGACTTTTTATCTCTGTGCCTTGCCTGCCTGTGACCTCCAAATTGTTGAGCAAAAGTACAGAACTTAGAAAGAGGCAAAAGGTGGGTCTACTGGTTCAGATACACATAGTTTCTTGCCCATCCAAGAGACATGCTTTCTGCCCCCAGGAAACTTGTGCTGTAGAATGAAGGAGAACAGTAAGAGCTTATACTCACTGATGTGTATTTTATCACCAACAATATTTTCAGTACCATATCATGTATAATATAGGATTGTAGGCAGATTTTCATAATTGTTCCTAATGATTTGCAATTGTCTTGAAGTTCTTAGAAAACTATTATAGCCATCACTCACAACCTTTTGGAAAAGATAACATTACTAGCCCTGCCTTATATAGGTGAGAAAATAGGCTTGGAAGGTTCAACAATAGGTTCAAAATGACACATGGAGAATGAGCAGACTTAGCACTGAAATCCAGCTCCATTGAACTGCAAAGGGCCTGCTCCTATTTTCTCTCCTGTACCAAAGGAAATTTGTGTGGCATCTTAGTGCACACCTCGATGTGAAGGGCAAATGCAGCATTGTGACTAGGGTAGGTGTCCAGGAGGCACGTGCTTCCCCTCCCAATGGATTCTCATTGTGAAGGTGCAAGAGGGAGATCCCAATGGAAGGAGATTACCCCAATACAGAGTTTCAGCATATTTGGGAAGTGAAGAAATGTTCAAGAAAAAGCCAGGAGGTTAGTGCAGACTTATGGACTTTTTAATCGCAGGTTATATTTTATCAACCGTATATGAATTAAGTGGTGAGATTTTGCATTAAATATACTAATGGTGTGTTGTAGCCATACACTATTGTTACCAACAATATTAAATTCCACAGTTTCTCCCAAATGCTAATTATCCTGTGGTATGCAAGCATATTACTTTATAGAAAGGAATTTGGTGTTTGGGTTGAAGAGTTAAAAGTAGGAAAGTGATGGAAATGAAAGAAAAGACAAAAGAAGAGGAAGAGGAGTGAAAGGAAGAGTTTTATAAAGGCCTATTAGCATACCATCCAAGCTTCTGTGTCTATGCTCACAGCTTAGCTTGACATAATAATTAGTACTGCTTAAATGCCTGTACATCCAATTGCTTGTGCTTTGTTAGTATGACTGAAAAGGTATCACTGGAAAAGCTGTCAACCCATGAAGGGAAACAACCTGAACAGACTAGAGTCCAAAATGACAACTCCAAAGAAAGTAGACTGTTTTCTTCTCACCCACTTGTGCCCCTTTCCCAAAGCCCAGGGAACAAATTGTGGAAGAGGAGGCGTGGTAGAATGTAAGGGCTGCAGAGAGATAGGGGTGAGTCATGAGACTACAGCAATATAGTCTGGACTCCTAACTGATCAACATGCCTGTGCATGCAAGCTTCTCCAACTGGACTATGGGAACCTTGGATTGTTCAAAATGTGGACATAGATACTTGCAAAATGCACCAATTACCTAATTGTACGGCAAACTGAGCAACATCAATATTATCTGAAAACAACTGTGTTATTATATTGTAGAATCCCTTAAAAATAAACAAATAATAATAAAAAAAAATAAAAATAAATAAAAAGGCCTAATACTGGCCTGGAGAGGTGGCTTAGGGGGTGTGAGCACTTGCTCTGCAAGCCCGAGTCCCAGTCCCCACACCCATATAAGGATCCAGACACACCTGTGTCTGTAACCCCAGCACTGTGGGAAAGCTACAAGCACATCCTAGGAACTCACTGGGCAGCCAGCTTAGCTGAAGTGTTGCACTTTGAGAGACCCTGTCTCAAGATGAAAAGGTGGAGAGGAATAGACACCCAAGGTCTCATTGATGACCTCCACATGCTTAAATACCTGTGCACTCATGTGCATGAGCTACGCATACACGGGGGGGGGGGGGAACATTGCTTGCTTTGCTTATCAACTTTGCCCAAGATATTTTCATATGACCATAAAATAATAAATTTTCACTCTTTAGTGTGATCCTTGAAAATACTTAAGGTAACATTTTAGGTAAGAAAAAATGAATGCCAATCAGCATAAAGTTAGCTAGGAAAAACAGAGTCCACTGAGAGAAAGCTCCATTATCACATTGCAAGCTTCCGCGGATATGTGGTGAGTTAGGTTTTCTAGAGAAAGCACAAACAACTTGCATAGTTGAAAGACACCACTGTCTTACTTCAGAAAAACCCAGAAAGCTTTCAAAAATACATACGAGTAGAACTATGAAAAAAATCTTTAGTTTTAGTGGAGAATGCATAAAGTGAAAAATATGTGCTTAGGGGTGGAGAGATGGTGCAGTGGTTAAGAGCACCGACTGCTCTTGAAGAGGACCTGGGTTCGATTCCCAGCACCCACATCGCAGCTAAGAACCGTCTTTAACTCCAGTTCCAGGAGAATCTGACACCCTATTCTGACCTCAGAAGCACTGCACGACACAGGTGCACCAACCTACATGGAGACAGTACATTCATACACATAAAAATAATAAATAAATAAATGATTTTTAAAAAGAAAAATATGTGCTTAACGAATGATTTAAGAGCTCCATTCTAAGAAAATGCTCTGCTATGTGAAGATTTATAAAACTCCTCTTAGAATACTCCCTCCTGAGGGCTTTGCATTGTCTTGTATCTCTTGACATCCGAAAAGGTAAAATAAATAATCTGACAACCATTAGGTTAAAATCAATTTTCATTTAAAATGCTAGCTTATTTGGTCATTTGCATGTGTAACTGTGGTAACCAAAAATTACCGAGAATGACTTTTAATGACTATGAATGAATGTATATGAATTCTGTATAAATTCAGATAGCTATAGCCTACTGAAGAGATACCTGCTTATCCATGTTCATTGATGCTCTATTCATAATAGCCAGGAAATGGATCAGCCTAGATGTCCATCAAATGATGAAAGGATAATGAAGATGCAATACATAGACAATGTAATATTATTCAGCTCTTAAGAAAAATAAATTATGAAATCACAGGTAAATGGATGCAGCTGGAAACAATCATCCTGAGTGAGGTAATCCAGACCCAGAAAGACAAAAATGTATATAACTTAAAACAAGACAATTAATAATTTACAGTACCTGTTTTATTTCTTTTAATGTTTTTTTTCATTTTTTAACAATAAGTAATAATTTATGAATACAAGCATCCTTCATGTAAAACCAACTTACAAGCAGTTATGCCCAAACCCACACAGCCCAAGGGTCCCACCATCCAGCTGGGGGTCTTGTATGTTCAATCAAGTTGATCAAAAAAGTGTCTGGTCTATATTGCTGTAGTTTCACCATTCACCCCAATAACAGCCCTTACATTTTACCACGCTTCCTCTTCCGCAGATTGTTCCCTAGGCTTAGAAAAGGGGCACAGGTGGACGAGAAGCAAAACAGTCTACTTTCTCTGGAGCTGTCGTTTTGGACTCTGGTCAATTCTGGCTGTTTCCTTTCACAGGCTGACAGTTTGTCCAGGAATAACTTTTCAGTCCTACTAATGAAGCACAGGTATTTAGATATATAGGTATTTAAACAGTACTAATTGTTATGGTATTTTGTATAGACACAGATATTTGGATGGTATGTTAATCTATGAATTACATTTTTCCTGTAAAATGTGACAGGGTCTTACTGTGGCTTATAACATCTCCTAACCACTAGAGGATGTAAGCTTGTGGCATCAGCCATGGGTTATTCCTCCAAGGAGAGAGCTACTAGCCAATTAGATTTGGGACATACAGGCATATGGCTGCCACTGCTGCACAGTATTTCCAGGCAGGTGAGGTGTAGCTGGTGCTGACAGAGGAGTCTTGCTTAACTCGGGGAGACCTATATTTGCTTTATTGGTTTAGTGGCCTTTGGTAGCACTCTCTGGTATTCCAGAGACCAACTGTACACTTGCAAGTGTGGTCTCGATACATCTTTCCCATGCTTACATCAGGTCTTCGACAGCAGGGCCTTATTGCCTCTCTTCTTGCAGGTATCCCAGTTTACAGGCAAGAAGCCTTTACCTTTTGGGGGGATTGGATCCCCTGGCCAACATCTCCTTGGTAGAATAATCCATTACTGATATCAGAGCTCTCCTGTGTTAATATATTTTGCTTAAGTGCACAGCTTAAGGAAACTTTAGTATTATATTTGGTTCTGAATAGAGAATAATCCTTTTCACAGTTCCTATGTTAATTAGTCAATTAAAGAAGGCAGTTTTACCGGTTTTATAAGAGATTACCTCTATGACAGTTGTCTCCAATTTACAGTTAGAGAACGACCTCATCATCATCATATTCCTCCTGGTTCTATGAAGGAGAGGTAAGAAAATCTCTCCTATTAAAACTTCGTGGCACCTAGAAGGTAAGATTTATTAGGACTCATTATAAATAGTTGTTACAAGTAGGATCCACAGAGGGGTTTGATGCCTGTAGCAGTCTGATGCTTTTCTTTCTTTCAATGTTCAGACAGGCCAACCTTTCTGCTGACACTTCCTGATACATCCTACATAATGCAAAGCTTTGTCTTTTCTTTCTTAGCCGTTAAGTTGGTGACATTTTGACCTGTGGGAACATACAAATCTTTTCCCAAAGTTAGTTTTAAGTAACTGTTTTAAGAAAATATGCACTGATTCAGCTATATTACTTTTTCTTCTGTAAACATCAAGTAATGAGTTTGCGATAGCCAAAACTTTAACTTGTGTGTTAAAATAATTTTGTAAGACACTTCTATCAGGAAGAAGTCTTTGACTTTCCAAAAACAGTATACAGTAAATTCAGATTTATTTTTGGTTTTTAAACTACTTTTTTATTTTTTGAGAATTTCATACACAAATATTATATTTACCTAGTTTCCACCCCTCTCTCTCTCCCTGTCCCATATTCATCACCTTAAATTTCTGTCTTCAGGCTGGGCATGGTGACATGTGCCTTTAATCCCCACACTAAGGAGACAGAGGCAGGTCTGAGGCCAGCCTGGTCTGCATAGTGAGTTCTAGGCCAGCTGGGGCTACAGGGAGACCCTATCTCAAAAAGACCAAAAGAATTTTTTTTTTTTTTTTTTTTTTTTTTTTTTCTTTTTTTATATATATATATATATATATATATATATATGTATTATATAATTGAAAAAATATATATATTTAAAAATATATAGAAATAAATATATAGAAATATATAGAATTAAACCAAAAATATATAGAAATAAACCTAACCAAATATATATATATATATATATATTTAATGGTGCTAATATGTACATGTGTTTAGGACTGAGCCCTTGGGATTGGATAACCTATTAGGGAGCTTGTCCCTAAAAAAAGACCGATTCACCTCCCAGCAGCCACTGATTGCCTATACCACTTCATCCAGAGGTGGGAACTTGTGGAATATTCTCCATCCACATTTGCCTGTCAACTGGTGTTGTCATTATGGAAGTCTTTTTGGGCAACCCTACCTAGAAGACAGTATTTATCAGCAGGTACCCTGGTCCTGCTCCTCTGACATTTTTCTGTCCCTTCTTCCTTTATGTTTCTTGAGCCTTAGGTCATAGCAGTTGCCTTTTAGATGTATCTTTTGGTGTTAGGCACCCCACAGTCACTTAGTGTCTGGATTTTTATCAATTGTGTGGATTTCTGTAATAGTCTCCATCTACTGAAAAAGAAGGTCTGAACTTCAAGTTGCAGAGGTAACGAAGAACAAAAAAAATATATCAAAATGATCATCCACCATTATCAGGTTGGCTTTATCCTGGAGATGCTTGAATGGTCCAACACACAGATGTCAATAAATGTGATAGATCATATATAGACTGAAAGACAAAAATCACACGATCATTTCCATAGATGTAGAAAAGGCCTTTGATAAAAGCCAGCATATCTTCATATTACAAGCCTCAGAGAGAACAGGACTGGCAGGAAAATATCTCAGCATAATAAAGTAGATATATGGGAAGGAACACAGTTCAACATAATAAAAGTTGTATGTGACAACTCACAGCCAGCATCATTCTAAATGGAGAAAAACTTGAACCAATCCCATTAAAATCAGAAATGTGTCAAGGATGAATACTATTCCACCTTTTCAATGTATTTTTTAATTCCTAACTAGATAAAAAAGACAAGAAAGGGAAATGAAAGAGATACAAATAGGAAATGAAGTAAAATTATCTCTTTTTGCAGATGATATGGTATCTTACATAACAGATTCCAAAAAATCCATCATAAAATTTCTGGAAATGATCAAAACTTTTTGCAAAGTGGTAGAGCACAAAGATCAATTTATGGAATCACTGGCCTTTCTATCTACCAACATTAAGCATGCCAAGAAAGAGATCATGAAAATACTCCCATTCATAATAGGCTCAAAATGTATAAATTATCTAGAAATAAACCTAACCAAGGAGGTGAATTATCTCAACAATGAAAACCTCAATTTTCTGAAGAAAGAGGTTGAAGATGACACTGGAAGATAGAAAGACCTCCCATGCTCATGGATTTACAGAATTAATATTCTGAAATTGACCATCCTACCAAAAAAAAACTTACAGATTTAATGCAATCCTATTCAAAATTATTCTGGAATTCTTCACAGAAATAGAAAAAAAATCCCAAAATTCATATAGACATTCAATAGACCCTGGATAGCCAAAACAATCCTGAGCAAAAATAACACTGCTAGAGGTACTATACTACCTGCAGTAACTATAGAAGCCAGGAAGTATAAATGAACCATGGGGTGATGGAGAATAGAGAATGAACTCTAAAGAAGGGGGTAGTAAGAGACAGGTACAAGGTAGAAATGGGGACAATGTGGGGGTCTTTAACTGGGGAGGGGAAGGGAGGGTTCATATAGTGGGAATATGAGGAAGAAGAGATAATAACATGAAGGGTATGAATTATTCTCTTATTTTAATTTATTTATGTTTAATGTGTATGAATGTTTTGTCTGCATGAATGTAAGTGCACTTGTGTTGTGCAATGTCTGTGGAAGTCAGAAGAGGACATCAGATCCCCTGGATCTGGAGTTTATGGATGGTTTTTAGCCGCCATGTGGATGCTGGGAACCAAACTGAGTCCTCTTCAAAAGCAACCAGTGTTCTTAACAGCTGAGCCATCTCTCCAGATTTTTGAATCTCCAATTTTGCCGTCTACTTTTGAATTTATATTCTCTGGAGCAAGTAAATAAATATTCAGAGATGGGATACCTAATCCTTGTTTCCAATGTGAGAAATTGAGATGTGACTTCTACCTGAATAAACCATGTTTCTTTTAATGGTATAAAAGACTACAATGGGATATACAGACATATGGCTGCCACTGCTGCACGGTATTTGTATATCCCAAATCTAATTGGCTATTGGCTCTCTCCTTGGAGGAATAACCCACGGCTGATGTCACAAGCTTACATCCTCTAATGGTTAGGAGATGTTATAAACCACACGAAGACCCTGCCATACTTGACAGAAGAAAATGTAGATCATGAATTGACATACCATCCAAACATCTGTGTCTATACCAAAGTAACCTACCATAACAATTAGTACTGTTTAAGTACCCATATATCTAATTGTGTGTGCTTCATTAGTAGGATCGAAAGGCTATATATTATACTGTTTAAATACCTAAATATCTAATTGCATGTGCTTCATTAGTAGGATCGAAAGGTTAAGCCTGGACAAGCTGGCAGCCCATGAAAGAAAACAGCCAGAACTGACTAGAGACCAAGACATCAGCTCCAGAGAAAGTAGACTGTTTTGCTTCTCATCCACCTGTGCCCCTTTTCTAAGCCTAGGGAACAATCTGCGGAAGAGGGGGCGTGGTAGAATGTAAGGGCTTCGATTGGGGTTAATGGTGAAACTACAACAAAATAGACTGGACACTCATTTGATCAACTTGATTGAACATACAAGCCCCCCCTTTCAGGATGGTGGGACCCATGAGCTGTGTGGGTTTGGGTACAACTGCTTGCAAATTGGTTTTACATGAAGGATGCTTGTACTCACAAATTATCACCTATTGTTAAAAAAAAATGAAAACAAAACAAAACAAAAAAGCAGAGAAAGATGCAGAAAACTTACGGCAGAATGCACGATCTGCGATGGGTAGGGGGGGGGTGGGGGGGAAGGGAAGGGGATATATGCCTGAACTGAATTGGAAAATGATGTATGAAATACACAAAGCATCAATAAAAATAAATTTTAAAAAAAAGACTACAATGGAACTACAGTCTCAGACTCTATCCCTTAGGGTGAACTCTGTGGGGACAATAGGAAAAGAAGGGCAGAGTTGACAAAAAAAGAATGAAATAGGACTGCTCCTTGACTGAACTCTACCTCTAATTAGACAGGCCAAAAGCAGTTCTAAAATTAAAAAATATTCCATGATGTCATAAATGGAATAAAATGTTTTCTTCACTTCCTATAATACTTTTGAAATTTGTCTGTGTTGTTGTATAATTCAATGTTGGGTTTTTTTTGGGTATATGAATGTAGTACATATTTTCAGTCCATTCAGCAGGTGGAGGTATGAATACAGTTTGTCCTTGAAAAGTTCATGTGCTGGAAAATGATCTCCACTGTGGTGGTGCTGAGGCTTCAGAGTCTTTATGAGGTGGGGCCTAATGCAAGGTAAAGGATTAGTGCTGGTTTTATGAGTTAGTGCTTGTAAGAATGAGTTGTTATGAAGCAAGGCCCCTCCTAGGCTTGTCCCTTCTACAGGTGCTGTGCTTCCATGTTGTCATGCACACAGGTGGCCTTCATCAAAGGCTGAATAGATGGAACCCTTCAGTCTCACATCTTCAGCTTGCAAAACTCTGAGCTAAATAATCCCCTTTCTTAAAAAGTAACCAACATTATTTTTTTGTTAAAGCAACAGAAATGAATTAATACATTGGATATTTAGGATGTTTTGAATATTAGGCTTCTATGAATCAAATATTCATCTGCAATGCATTAACATAACATTTTAAGTTATTTTTGGTAAATACTTTTCTACATCTTACAGTAAATGTATGTTAACCTTTATAGGAAACTGCCAAACCCTTTGCCAAAATGATGCACCATCTACTGCAATGTGTAGAGACCCAGTGGCTCATCAGCCTTGCCAGGGCTTGGTACAAAGTGCTTAGAACTGTCTAAAAGGCTCAAGTGGGGACTTGTTTGAAGTTGCATTTCCCTGGTGACTAAGAATGTCTGCGGGTTTTCATGTTTAATTTCCACTTGCATATCTTGTCTGGTGAACTGTTTCTTTATGTAGCTTGTCATTTTATTTATTTATTTATTTATTTATTTATTTATTTATTTATTTATTATTTTTGGTCTTTTCAAGACAGGATCTCCCTGTAGCCCCAACTGTCCTGGAACGCACTCTGTAGACTAGGCTGGCCTTGAACTCACAAAGATCCGCCCGCCTCTGCCTCCCAAGTGCTAAGATTATAGGCGTGCACCACCACACCCGGCATGTCATTTTATTTTTAAGTAGGGTCTCCTTGTAGCCCCAGCCGGCCTTGAACTTGCTATGTAGGCCAGGCTGGCAGGAATCTCACAGACATCCGGCTGACTCTGTTTCCTGAGTGCTGGGATTAAAGGTGTGCACCACCACTCTTGGAGCCATTTTTAGTTGGTATTTATGTCTTCTTATTGAACTGTAAGAGTTAATTACAAATTTAGGACACCATCTTCCATCATATATATTTATATATATTCCAATTATTTTCTCCAACTCTGGAGCTTGCTTGAAATTTTTTAGCCTTTTCTATGGTGTTAAAAAGTTATAGCTTTGGGTTCTTTTCCCTGCTTCCTAGCTCACCTGCATTTGTGGGAGTATATATTTTTTGGCCAGGGCTCTGAGCATCAGGCCCACTGCAGCTGAACAAAGGGTGCCCAGGCACGCATCGAGGATGGGAAAAGATGCTGATGAAATGCACTGTGTCCACAAAGTCGTCATTAAAAAAATCAGATTGCTTAAAAACATTAAATTGAGCAGGCATGGTATTGTAAAACCTTTAGTCCTAGCATTCCGGAGGTGGAGTCAGGCAGATCTCTGTGAGCTCCAGGAAAGCCTGATCTATGTGAGTTCCAGGCAAGACAGGGCTAAATAGTGAGACCCTGTTGCAACAAGAATAACAACAACAACAAAAGCAAAAACAAAACAAAACACCTCAAACCACATTAAATTGCTTGCAGGATTAAGCTTAGACTTAATCATTTAGCCAAGACAATATGAAATACTGAATATTGTCATTAGCTTAAGACTTTTCTTCTTTTTCGTTTTCTAGACATCTGTGAATTATAAGATATCCTAGAATTGGAGCATCAAAAAAGTCCTTCCTACATGGCTATAGAGGAAAGTCTTAGTCTCTAATGGAACCCCATTTAAAAAAATCACTGTGAATGCATGGCTTATGTAAAGAAATATATGAAGGCATACATATGCACACACACACACACACACACATCTATGCAAACAAAGTGAGTGAAATAGAGAGAAGTAACACTTTAGCCTTTCTACAACTCAGGAGGAATCCATGCACATAATGCAAGTTTTTAAAATTCTAATACTCTTACAAACCAGCAAGACAAAACCATTATTGGAAAATGATCAATTCCATGTTTTAAGAAAGAAAAATTTGGGCGCATCTAATTATTACCAAAAAACAGGGCAATGTAGAAAGGACAAAGAATTTGCATGAAGAGGTCTCATTGGGCCACAGATATCGAATTTTTATTCTGATTCTCAACAAGTAGAGAAAAGTTACTACTATATATAAAGATGTTTGGCTCCCTATATTTATATGTCAGACATATATATATATATATATATATATATGTTTATAAAGACTCAAAAAGTAATATATATATAATATGTATAAAAGATCATACAATTTTTTTGGTCTTTTTGAGACAGGGTCTCCCTTTAGTCCCAGCTGGCCTGGAGCTCCCTATGTAGACCAAGCTGGCCTTGAACTCATAGAGATCCACCTGCTTCTGCCTCCCCAGTGCTGGGATTAAAGGCATGTACTACCATGCCCAGCTCTAAATACACGTTTTTAAAAG
Organism: Rhizomys pruinosus; assembly: GCA_009823505.1. NCBI lineage: Eukaryota > Metazoa > Chordata > Mammalia > Rodentia > Spalacidae > Rhizomys > Rhizomys pruinosus. The sequence continues at coordinate 738,443 of VZQC01006754.1, forward strand.
TAAACTAGATTTTACTTTCATCCTCGCATAATGAGAAAAAAGTAAAAAGCCTGGAGGAACTCAAGAACTGCTGGGAACACACACACACACACACACACACACACACACACACACACACATGCTCGCATGCACTAGAACAAAGCAAACAAAACAAACAGAAACAAACAAAACAGTATCTATACCAAGATCACAAGAAAGGGCAAACACTACATGTGAATCAACAAAAAACTGAGCGGCAGAGACAAAGGAATTAAACAGTGACAATCACTGTCCACAAACAAAGCAGATAAAGAAGGTGATCAGCATAATTAATGAGCCAGTGCTCTTAATGAGGAGACCTGACTACCTGTAGTTAATACTGTATTTCCTAAGAGGTGAAGTCCCAGTATGACACCACTATTATTATGATAATAGCAAATTTTGAACAAAGAATAGCTCAGTTTTTAATAATGCTAACAGACTAAGTCAACGTATCATAATGACCAGAATGAAAGTTGTATAATGCCAGCAGAGTGAGTGCTGGAAAGTACAGTATGTCTGGAGGAAGACACCAGGAGACAAAATAATGATTATAATATTCACAGGAGAAGCAAGGACTGAAAATTAGGTGGCAAAGTAACAAAATGTGATCATTAAAAAAGGAAACCTTGCTGGGGGGAAAGTAGCCCAATTCTTTGCCTTGTCTATTAACATGATAAAAAAAAATACTGTGGCTCATCTGAGACAGGCACATTGTTTCCTTTGGATCTGGTAGCATTACTTCAACTCCCGAAGTTATCAAAATAACATTACCGTAGCTCTTAGTATTTATCAAAATTAATATAGAAATATCCATACTAGAAACTAACATCAAGTGTGAAACAAAGCAGAAAATGATACACATAATATTGAAGCCATGGAGTTTTATTGTGAGATAACAAGTTAATCGACATGCTAAATTTGTGTATGCGCCTGTGTGTGGGTATGTGTGCTGTCATTTTAGGTTTGAATTATTCAGAGAAATCAATCACAGTGAATTCACCTTTTGCGTTAAGATGAAAGAAACTTCAATCATGTATATGTTCCTTGTCATGGTCTGAATAAGAATGCACCTCACAGGCTCCAAGGATTTGGACACTTGGTCCCCACGTTGTGGCACTGTTTGGGGAGGGTCATGGAACTCGAAGGAAGTGTGGCCGTGCTGGAGGAAGCACATCACTGGGGGCAAGCTTTGAGAGTTCTATAGCCTTGCCTGATTTCCAGGCTTTCTGCTTGAAGATGTGATTGCTTGGCTTTCTGCTCTGGCCATCTCTGCTGCTGCCCCTCCCCCTCCATTATAGACTCTTTTCCCCCTGGAATCATAAACCAAATAAAGTCTTCCTTTTATAAGTTGCCTTGGTCACCATCTTTTATCACAGCAACACAAAAGCAACTACTATACTACTTATGTTTGGATATTTATTAAACTTTCTATTTTATCTTTTTCCTGTGTGAAGGGTGTATGTGTGTGTGTGTGTGTGTGTGTGTGTGTGTGTGCTCAAGTATGTGAATGCAGCTGTGTACCACAATGCACAATGCACATTGTGCACATTAATGCACAATGCATTAATATTGCTTCAATCCCTTTTTTTTTTTTTTTTTTTTTTTTTNAAGGAAGAAAAGCCTCAGATTGCCATAAACATCGAACCCCTCTGTGGATCCTACATGTAACAACTAGTTATAATGAGTCCTAATGAAACTTACCTTCTAGGTGCCACAAAGGTTCTGATATGAGAGACTTCCTTGCCTTCCCACCCATAGAACAAGGAGAAATATGACAATGATGAGGTCGCTCCCCAACTGTAAATTGGAGACAACTATTGTAGAGGTAATCTCTTATAAAACCGGTAAAACTGCTTTCTTTAATTGACTACTAGACATGGGAACTGTGGAAGGGATTACTCTCTGTTCAGAACCAAATATAATACTAAAGTCCTAGGGCTATGCACTCAGGCAAAATATATTAATACAGGAGCTCTGACATCAGCAATGGATTGTTCTACCAGGTGGATGTTGGCCAGGGGATCCAAGGCCCCACAAAAGGTAAGGGCTCCTTGCCTCTAAGTTGGGATACCTACAGGAGGAGAGGCAATAAGACCCTGCTGCCGAAGACCTGACGTTAACATGGGAGGGATGTATTGAGACCACACATGCAAGTGTACAGATGGCCTCTGGAATGCCAGAGAGTGTTACCAAAGGCCACTAAACCAATAAAGCAAATATGGGTCTCCCTGAGTCAAGCAAGACTCCACCGTCAGCACCAGCTACACCTCACCTGCCTGGAAATACTGTGCAGCAGAGGCAGCCATGTGCCTGTATATCCCAAATCTAATTGGCTATTGGCTCTCCCCTTGGAGAAATAACCCATGGCTGATGCCACAAGCTTACATCCTCTACAGGTTAGGAGATGTTATAAGCGACACTAAGACCCTGTCATATTTAACAGGGGGAAAATTGTAATTCATGGATTAACATATCCAAACATATGTCTATGCTTCAATCCCTTTTTAAGAGCAGCTATGTCATATCTTTAGGGTTTTTCTTCCATGTTTTATTGTCTGGAAGCTTGGGAGATATATAAAATTAATTTTAGTTATTTTCACCACCCCATCCTCTTCCTCATCTCAAAGTTTTATTTATTTATTTATTTATTTATTTATTTATTTTTCTCTATGTGCATGAATGTACTGTCTGCATGCAAGTCTGTGCACCCGTGTCATGCAATGCCGCGGAGGTCAGAAGAGGGCGTCAGATTCCCCTGGAACTGGCGTTCTCCTGGAATTGGAGTTTCAGATGGTTCTCAGCCGCCATGTGGGTGCTGGGAATCAAACCCGGGTCCTCTGCAAGAGCAGTCGGTGCTCTTAACCGCTAGGCCATCTCTCCAGCCCCTCAAAGTTTCATTTATCAAGGTCATGTCTTCAGTTTGATAACTAAACAAGGTATACATAGTGTTGGGTGTTCTTTTTTATGATACATTTCCCTCACATATTAAAGAATTGTCAGTTATCCCCAAGGAATGCTTATGCCATTCCACCAGGTAACACGTTAGTTCTCCAGAGCTTTGTTTTAATGATCCACATGGGACAGAAAATGAAAATATTATAGTTCATTAAATTGTACTACAGGTCACAAGAGCTCTTGCTTAGTAAGAATGTAAACTTCCCATATTTTTATAAAGAGAAAAATTAATTTGCAGAGCTTACTCTTTCTGAAGCTCGGATTTGTCTGATGTCAGAAAACTCTCAGGTAGATTTTAAAGCTTTATTTGTCAGCATTTTCATTTTTACCAAATGGTGTCTTGTGACTTTTGCTCTGTATTTATTGTGACATGAATGAAGATGGTAGTCTATAGGTTTATAGTCTGTAAGCCAATAGGTGTCTAGTGTTGAGGAAAATTCTATAATAGTCTAAATTCCAGACAGTTATTTGAGTGAATAGCATTCAAGGTAAAAACTATCAAAAAATGCTAAAGGACACTAGCCTTGGGTGTGTGAAAAATTATATTCTTGAGTGCTTGAAGTCACCTCTTACTATTCCTTAAGTATGTTAAGAGTCAGCATATACCTATTACCTAGCACTCAGGAGGTTGAGAAAGGAAGATAATAGACTTGAGGCTATTCCATCTTGAAAACTTTACTGTATGTAGCTCAGTGGTAGAGTATTTGCCTAGCACAGCTGACCTTAGGCTTGACCTTATTCATGTGTCCTGTGGTTATCAGGTGTTTCATAAATTTGCAGAGAAACTATAAGGGCAAGAACTTTGTTTTATGCATCAAATCTTTTCACTACCCAAATTATTAGTCTACACTTTCAATCCATGGCACCAAGCATCATGTAAAATATCTACTAAGCTGTGCATGGTAGCACAAGACTAACATTCCAGTACTCTAGAGGCTTGGCAAGTTTTTAAAATCAAAGTCATAGCTGGTCACATAGTGAGAAGACAAAAAGAAATCAGTAAGTAAATAAATAAAAATATTCCCTAAAAAGTGGAAATCAATGTTTCCTCAGGTGGGATGGCATACCCTTTGAATCTCAGCACTCAGGAGGCAGAGGCAGGTGGGTCTCTGTGAGATCGAGGCTAGTCTGTTCTACATAGTTGCAGGCCAGCTGAAGCTACAGGGAAACCTTGTCTCAGAAAAATTAAAAAGGAGGGCCTGGAGAGATGGCCTAGTGGTTAAGAGCACCAAGTGCTCTTGTAGAGGATCCGGGTTCGATTCCCAGTACCCACATGGCGGCTGAGAATCATCTTTAACTCCAGTTCCAGGGGAATCTGACATCCTCTTCTGACCTCCGTGGCATTGCACAACACGGGTGCACAAACCTACATGCAGACAGTACACTGATACACATAAAAAAATTAATAAAAAGGAATAAAAAAAGAATAAAGGTTTTAGTTATTTGGTAGCCCATATATGCAATTTTAGCACTTGGGAGACTAAAGATTATTGGACTCCATTTTTAAAAAGTTGTTACAATGAAGAAAAAGATACATAAAATCCAAAGCATAAATTGCTTTTTAAGGATTTTTATTTTAACTTTTGGTGTTTTTAAATTTAATTTTTAAAATACGTTTTTATTGATTTTTGTGGATTTCATACAAATTTCATATGATACTTTAAAATCATATTTACCCCTCTTTCCCTACCTGCACTCCTCTGTAAACTGCCCATAAGACTTTATGCATTTTGTCATATATATTAAGATCTATTAAGTAATGTTTGTGTACCCAGGTGTCCCTCCCTGTGAGTCCATTCACCAGACCATGTTCAGCCTGTCTAGTGTCACTCCCTTAAAGAAGAGCAACTCTCCAGCAACAGGTGCAATAATTTTTTCTTAAAATGTGAACTCCTTGAAAGGTATTATATTTATAAAAACCTAAAGTATTCCTTTGGTTATGTATCTATTTTTTTCTGATTCTCATTGTACCCTATTTTAACAATTAAAAAAGTTGATTTTTATTTATGTGCATGTGTGGGTCTGTTTGTTGTTGTGCACATGTTTGTGTGCAGGTACCTTCAGAAGCCAGATGGTGTCAGATTCCTCGAAATTGGAGATAGAGGGGTTGTGAGCCTCATGACAAGGGTGCTGGGAGCTAAACATGGGTCCTCTGGAAAGCAGTAAACACTTGTGACCATTGAGCCTGCTCTCCAGCCATTTAAGCCTTTAGCCATTTAAGTCTCCTTTTCAATGAATGCATTTTCTTTTTTTCAATTTTTGTTATTAAACTTTTTCCATAAGTCATACATCATTTCTCAATCAAATCTAGAGTCACTTCCCTTTCCATGCCCCCATCCCACCCAAGTCCCTGCACTCTGCCAATCATGTCCTGCATCTTTTTCTGAGTCTTTCCAGAGTTTTTTCTTTCAGTTCTTTTGTTGTTGTCTCACCAATTTGTATTGCTACAGTATATATATGTATATATATATATACATATATATGTATATATATACATATATACGTATATATATATGTATATATATACGTATGTATGTATATATTTATGTATATAATACATATATATACATATACATATATGTATATATATACATATATATACATATATATATGTATATATATGTATATATATGTACATACATATATATACATATATGTATGTATATATATATACGTATGTATGTATATATTTATGTATATAATACATATATATACATACATATATGTATATATGTATATATATGTATGTATATATACATATATATACATACATATATATACATATATGTATGTATATATATGTATTATATACATAAATATATACGTACATACATACACATATCACTTGAATTGGAGGACTGTTTTTTCCTAAAAGATGTCATGTTTCCCTTAAGGAAGTGCTTGAAGGTTTTTCCTTGGCAATCCCAAATAACCATCAATCCTTCACTTTTGCTCCACATTGGGTTCTTTCCCTCCCATGGTCCCCCAAATGAAGTCCAGTAAGCACACATCCTGTCTTGATTCCCCTGTACTGGCCTCCTTGATACAGCCTAGGTAGTCCAACAATGACAGTCTATATTCTGACGAGGCTGAAATCCCCTTAACTGCTTAGTCTGCAAGCTTGGTATCTCAGTAATCCCCATCTGGCATTTAAGGTTTGGAGGATTCTTGAGAGAGAATTCTTGAATCCTCTTTGGAGGATTCTGAGAGACATGAATCTTCAGTCCATATTGGAAAGTTAAAAACCCGTGTCTCATGTCTTTGAGGAGTGCCAAAATTGGTGGCAGCCACAGAGTAGATGCACTTGCCAATAAGAATTGAAGACAGGCCAAACAACAGTACTCTCTCTTTTTTCTTTTTGTCTTTTTACTAAGATCTCAAGTTTTATGTCTGCAGTACAGTTTCTCTGATCTTACTGATTATTTATTTCTGGTTTGGTTGTACTTTCTTTTTCGATGCTTAAGGCCACACAGTTAGCCCAGATTAACCAAGGTTTTTTTTTTTTAATTTTTAATTTAATTTTATTTATTTTTGTATGTGTATGAATGTACTGTTTGCATGTAGGTTTGTGCACCCGTGTCGTGCAATGCCGCGGAGGTCAGAAGAGGGTCTCAGATTCCCCTGGAACTGGAGTTCTCCTGGAATTGGAGTTACAGACGGTTCTTAGGTGCCATGTGGGTGCTGGGGATCAGTTGAGGATCTGGTCCTCAGGGGTCGGGGGTGGGGTGGGGGGATGAGGGTGGGAGCACCTTGCTCTTTCAGCTTTTCATTTACCAGTTCCATCCACTTGAGGACACAATCAGATCTTGCTAGACCAGGCTTCCTTTTCTGAAGCATGAGTAGACTTTCTTCTTTATAGACTGGACACTGGCTGAAGTCCCATTAGGGGCTCTCCAAGACCTCCCTGAACAGGAAGACTGGTGACCCACATTTGCAGGACATTTCAAGAGATGCCCCCATGCATATTCCCCTAAGACTTGGTTGACCTCTGAGGGAAAGGAACAAAGTTACCCCTCAGGTCCCTCGGCCAAATTGGTATGGACGTTAAGGATGGTCTAAATTGGTATGGACATTAAGTATGGTCATTAAACACCCAGAAAGGCTAAGTTGCACCACACTGTTACATTACACCTAAATTAAAATTGTGTCCTTTGGAAACAAACTATGTTATTTCCATATCATATTTCCTGATTCATATCTTTCCATTTTAATCCCTTATTACTCTAAGAGATGTACACATACTCCTGATCATATCCAGGGGATTCTGACACCCTTTTCTGACCTCCGCAGCATTGCACGATACGGGTTCACAGACTTGCATGCAGACAGTACATTCATACACATACAGAAATAAATAAAATTAATAAAAAAATTAAAAAAACAAAAACCTCAAAGTATGGAAATAAATATTAGGTCAGCTCTAGAACCTGTGTAGGGATTCACAATGCAAGAGCACAGTTGTCTTTAGATCATGAGGAATATAACATTAATGTTGCTCAGTTTGTCTTACAACTAGGTACTTGATACTAACATCCACAGATGAGGGATAGCATTCGTCTTTTGTTTTTCTGGGATTGTTTTACTTCACTTAGCATGAAATCTTCTAGTTCCATCCATTTACCTGCAAATTTCATGATGTCATCTTTCTTTGCTGCTGCATAGAACTCCATTGTGCAGATGCACCACATTTTCTCTATCCACTCTTCAGTTGAGGGGCACTTGGGTTGGTTCCAGCTCTTCCCTATTATGCACAGAGCTGCAATAAACATGGCGGTGCATGTATATCTGCAGTAGGAAGAGTCTGATGGATATATTCCCAGAAGTGGTATGACTGGGTCAGGTGGTAGGCTCATTTTGGGTCTCTTAAGTATTCTCCATACTGCTTTCCATAGTGGTTGTACAAGTTTGCATTCCCACCAGCAGTGGATGAATGTTCCCCTTTCCCCACTGCAGCATTTGTTATCATTTATTTTCTTGATCCTTGCAGCCTTATTGGGGTGGGATGATATCTTAAAGTGGTTTTAATTTTCATTTTCTTAATTATTAGCGATGTTGAACACTTTTTAAGATGTTTCTCAGCCATGTCTATTTCCTGGCTTGTGAAGTCTCTCCTCAGCTCTTTACTCCATCTTTTGAGTGAGTCATTAGTTTCTTCTTTGTTTTTTGAGTAGTTTATATATTCTGGAAGTTAATGCTCTGTCAGATGTATCAGCAGTGAAGGTTTCCTCCCACTCTGTGGGTTTTTTCTTCACTTCCCTGATTGTTTCTTTTGCTGTACAGAAACTTTTGAATTTAATAAGGTCCCACTTGTCAATTGTGGTCCTTATTTCCTGTGCAGCTGCTGTCTGATTTAGAAAGTCTTTTTCTACACCTATGTCTTGTAAGTTGCTGCCAACTTTTTCTTCTATCGCCTTCAGAGTTTGGGTTTCACATTGAGGTCTTTGATCCATTTGAAGTTTATTTTTGTACAGAGTGAGAGGTAGGGTTTAATTTTATTCTTCTACAATTGGTGAGCCAGTTTTGCCCACACCATTTGCTGAAGATGCTGTCTTTCTTCCATTGAGTCTTTTTGGTCCCCTTGTCAAATATGAGGTGGCTGAAATTGTATGTGCTCAAGTTTGGATCTTCAGTTTTGTTCCATTGGTCTACAGGTCCATTTTTATGCCAGTACCAGGCTGTTTCTGTGAGTATAGGCCTGTAGTATAGTTTGATGTCTGCTATAGAAGTCCCCCTTGTATTGCTCTTTTCACTCAGGGTTGCTGTGTTGGATAGCTTTAGTGTCAACTTGACACACCTGAGTTGAGGGAGCCTCAATTGGGGAATTGGCTCCATTGGATTGGCCTGTGGCCACATCTGTGGAGTAGTCTTGATGGTCGAGCAGTGTGGGAGGGCCCAGCCCACAATTAGTAGTGCCACCCTGGGCAGGTTGTTGTGTATGGTATAAAAGGGCAGGCTGAGCATGGGCCAGGAGAGCAAGCCAGTGAACAGCATTCCTCCATGGCCTGTGCTTCAGCTCCTGCCTCCAGGTTCCTGCCCTGAGTTCCTGTCTTGGGCTCCCTAAGTGATGAATGTGACCCAGGCGATGTAAGTTGAATAAACTCTTTCCTCCCCAAGTTGGTGTTGGTCAGAGTGTTTTATCACAGCAATGGAAGATAAACCAGAACAGAAATTGGTACCAGAAGAGTGGGGTAGTGCTGTGACAGACCTGACCTTGGTGTTTTGGGGAAGGATTGTGGAGGCATTTGGAACTTTGGGCTGGGAAGATCAATGAATGCCTAAAGATCGTTGCTGTGGAGCTTGGAGCAGTTTTGCTGAAGGAGTTGTAGAAGATGGAGGCCTGGCTTGTGAAGTTTCTAGTTTCAACGAGGAGCAGAGATCATCAGGACTGTGTAATCTGTGGGTTCTGGTCAGCTGGGGCTGAAAAATCAGCTGTAAGTAACAAGAGACCAGAACCTGAAGTGAAATCTTTGTTGTACTGGGACAATTGATGCTGGTTAGCTGGGGCTGAAAAATCAGCTGTAAGTAAAAAGAGACCAGCATAACTTGTGGTCTCTTGTTACTTACAGTGGTGAAATCTTCTGGGAAGAATTTCTTCAGGGTCAGCACACAGAAGCTATGTTCCAGAAGGGGCCTGAGCCTCCATCTCAAGCCAGAAGCAGGAATTGGTAACATGTAAAAGTCTCCTATATGGTTCCAGTGTTGAAATTTGAGGGTGTCACAGAGAGCAGCCGAGGCTTGGCACTGATAGGACAGGACAGACCATTGGTGGAAGTGCACTTCAGTTGCAGTGAAGACCCCAAGATTGCAGGGGCCATGGAGAGAAGCTGAGGTTTTGCACCAGGAGAGGTCAGAAGAGACCATTGGTGAAGGTGCTGCCTCAGTTTCAGTGGCGCC